>JABUQX010031096.1:0-56415 GCA_015478945.1 Trachelipus rathkii | reverse complement strand
TTATCGATGCCGGAATTTGAGCGATATCATCAGCGCTCGATTGTCGATCAAAATTGATCCCGAAAATCTGGTTGCCCGTTCTAACATTCGCGTTTTCTAACCCTAAAACGTTATTGAGAGTCGCGTCGTAATTTATGCCGAATTCGTTTTTACTAGAGAAATAGTCCGCCGTATCCATAGCGATCAGTTTTTCTTTTATTTTAGGCTCAGCGAGTACGCGATTTCCTTCCGTTTTGAAATGAAAATTGTTGTACCTCTTTTTAAGCAAAGACATTTCTTCGAAATAATTTAAAGGATTTACCCTATTTTTCAAGTAAATTTTCGCGTACGCCTGATAGCTTTCGATACCCTTTCCCGAGGAGGAGGAGTCGTCGTTATCCTCGAAAACTGGAATTCTTTGAACGTTATTCATATTGAAAGGCGGTGAAGAATTTTCGTTGTACACCCATCGGTATATCTGAAATTGCTTAGTCATGTGAGAATTAACGGTACTGAAAGACCAATACCTTCCTTCCCCCTCGGCAACATCGGAGGCGTAGTTGCAAATGATTCGTCCGTCAGTGGCGCTGTCCGGTTCTTTAACGACCGTCGAATTCAACATGTCTAGCATCATCATTTTTCCGAAAGGGTTAAGGAGAGGAAAAATGGATTTTTTAAAGTCCCCCCTTTGGTAGAAATTAATCGAGCGCATGAGGAGAGAATTTAAATGCCTCGTGTAATCGCACGTTTCGTCGTTGTACAAAAGAATCAAACTCTTGGACAAAAAACGGATTATAGAATCCGGGTTATTCCAACGGGGCGCGATAGCTTCGATCGATCGTTTCATTTTATCCAAAACCATTTTTTCTTTAGCCTTCCTCAATCGGTCGAACGAGTCGCGACGACGATCGTCGTCACCGCTGCCGCTGTCATTTAACGCTCGTCCAACCCCCTCGTACGATTCGAATTTACCGGAGGTAAGCCGCGCGTCAAAAATTTCGAAGAAGCAAGCCGGACAGCGATCGAAAATGGTCCGATGATCTTCGAAGTCGGCGGCGGGGGACCCCCTTTTCGCCCCGGTTTCGTCTTCTCGTCGTTTCGAATGTTTTTGACAAAACGTTTTCTTAACTATACTACGTTGAACGCGTCTCGTTAACGATTCGTTTTCTAAATCCCCCATCCGTCGCTTTTTCCAAGCACCAGTTTCGCTGAACTCTTCTTCTTCTTCTACTTCTTCTTCTTCTTCTTCTATTCCTTCCTCCATTCTTTCTTCGCGCGAAGAAAAAGCAGTGTTCGCGGAATGAAAACGCGTCATCTTTCGGAAGGCGTTTTCGATAGCCTTCCTGCACCTCGTTTCCGAAAACATCATTTTTTCGAATCCGTAATTCAAGACCGAAAAATGCTCGTATTTCAAGAGGTCTACGAAATAATTGATAGCGGTCAAGATTCCGGCCGGGGCAGACCTATTTTTCTTCAACAGGTAACTTCTCAGAACTTCGAGCGGAGACACCCTTTCAAAGTCCAATAGGAACACGAACCAATTGAAATTCAGCAGGGGCATTTGGTGGATGGACGTTCTCGGGTGAAACAGGTTTTTGGAGTAGTAAAACATAAATAAAATAAAATCGAAATTCGTATTCACGACCACGCTCATTTTGCAGCTGTTATAAACGTTGAAAACGTTTTCTCCCATCCTGTTCTTAACGCAGACTCGAAGGAAATCGTCGGTGGTCGTGGTTGTGGTTGTAGTCATGGTCGCGTCGTGGTCGCGACTGGATCGAAGAACGACGAGGTGAAACCCCGTCCACACTTTGGGATATTTTAGCAACGTGTTAGTCTCATTTCCTCGCGTGAGAGAAGAATAGTACGAATCGAAACTAGAAATATTCTTCAAAACGTTTCTCAGGACGCTTTCGTGAACCTCGTTCGATACGTTTCTAGGAGGAGGAGCGGTCGATAGCCATCGTCCTCCGCGAGAGCGAGATTCGTCTTCGCGGTAACCTGTCGGAATGAGTGACGTATCGGCCGCGCCGAAAAGCGAATCTCCCCCGCGCACGAAAAAACCGATTCTCCGCAACGATATCCTGGGAACGAGGATTATTTCTTTGTAGTAGTCTCTGTAAAGAGAAACCTTTACGAGTTCGTTATTTCCCTCGATCTCTTTTCGGTCTATAAAGCCGATATAACTTACGATCGTTCCAACCATGTTGAATGAATGAATTTGACGAAATATTTCGGTGGTAATCGGACCGCGTGTGAATTAATACCGATATATATATATTTATTTCTGAAAAAAAATTTATTTATTTATCTACATATTAAATATAAACAATTAGATTAATATATAGATATAATTAGATTAAACGTATAAGTAAATTAAATAAAAAATAAAAATTAAAAAAAAAATTAATTTATGAAAAACGAAAGGTTATACGTATAGATCCGAGGTTTTTTGGCATTAAAACACTGACGTCATCGATTAGTTTATTCTGTCCAGTCAACCATTTTAGAGGCAGCAGCAACAACAAATGGCGATGAAAGAAGAGGCAGCGGCGAAGGAAAAGGTAGAGGGAGAGGAGGAAGAGAGGTCGATTCCCCGCGAAAAAGTGATAGTGTGCATCGAAGGAAATATCGGAAGCGGCAAAAGTACACTCATCGAATCGTTTAGGAACGACGCGAGAATCTCAACGTTACCCGAGCCCGTCGACGACTGGGAGGACTATCACGGCGTAAACCTGCTGAAAGAGTCATACAAAAATCCTAAAAAGTACGCGTTCGCCTTTCAGCTTTTTCATTTGATTTCCACGCACGAGAGGTACGCGAAAATGTTAGACGTTTTGAAAGACGAAGAAGATGTTATCGACGTTATAATGACCGAGAGATATTCGTTATCAGCTCAAAGGGTTTTTATTCTCCACGGCGCTAGTCAAAAATATATCAGTGAAACCGAGCACCATATCGTGAACGATCTGTATAACATCGTCGAAGGCCGCAAGCTAATACCCGACGTCATAGTATACCTTAAAACATCTCCTTCCGTCTCGCTAGAAAGGATAAAAAATAGAAACAGGGAGGGCGAATCGACCATCACGCTGGACCACTTGAAAAACTTAGACTTCCTTTACGAGGAATACGTGAATTACCTTATAAATAACGACACTTTTAAAGATATTAGATTCATCACTCTCGACGGAAACAGGAATTTGGAAGATGTGAGAGCGGAATACGATTTTACGGTCGAACCGGTTATCGCAGCCGTCTCAAAAGAATTAAACGAAAGAGGGATAGAAGAGAGGAGGCGTTTTATGCAGAGTATCGACGAAGAAATCGATAGGACGTGCATACCCTTCCCTCGAACGAACAAAGAAGAAGGAGAAACCCGTTTTTGGAACTACCTTATCACTTTTTATAACCACGTGATTTCTTTTCTGACCTACGTCTTCGGAAATAAATCCAAAAAAAACCGAGTTGCGAAAGGAAAAGATCAATAATTATTCGCTTACTTTTTATTTAAAATCAGTATCACGTACCGCGAACGCGTCTCAGTCAACGAATATTCGCGTTATTGTTTTTATATACTACACTCCTACGCACGTTTTTATTTTATTTTAACATTTAATAAAAGTTACGAAACTAATATTGTTTTTTCTTTCTTTTCAACTTAACCTATTATAAAATACCGTGATTTCATTTATTAGTGAGCGAGAAAATTAGTAGGTTTTCCAAACTTATTCGAGGATTCGTCGATTTAGTTACTTTTTCACTATTACGTGGATAATATATTATTATTATTATTATTATTTTTATTATTTTATTATTTTTATTTTTATTTTTTTTTTTTTATTTTTTTATTTTTATTATTTTTTATTTTTTTTTTTTTTTATTATTGATTATTATTATTATTATTATTATTTTTATTATTATTATTATTATTTTTATTATACACTTAAAAATATATTTGTTAAGTATTTGTTAATTAGAAATAAAACAATTTTGGTTAAATCTAGCTTATAAATACCTCAGACGTCGTACATTTTTATTTAATATCCGACGACGCGATCGAGAGCGGATTAAAATCAGGAATAAAAAAAGGCTGCTGAGCTACTCATTTGAGTTGAAATTATCATCATTAATGCAGGGTGGAGATATCGATTCGTCGAAACAAAACGAAGATTTAGATTTACTCAAAAATGAGCTGCGGGGTTACGACTTCATGACCGAAATTCAAAAACAAGAATTGTGTCGCAATTTCGAAATAGAACGTGAGAGGGGCCGATGCAGCTCTAGGATAGCCGAGGAAATGTTTGATGAAATTAAGAGCAAAAGTTCCTTACTGAAAGTGATTGACGCTGATGTCCCGAAAGGTATTCTGCCTCCCGAATATTCTTGCACCCTACACGACGTCAAAATAAAAGAAAGCGAATCGGAGGACGAGGTTTATGGAGAAAACGAATGGATTTGGAAGAACGTCCCTCGCGGTTTGAATTTCATGCGGCTGGAAGGAAAAGAAAAGGTGTTGGATTTCGCTATTTACGCCAACAGAAAGTTTACGGGAGGGATTGGCGACGAAGATATTCATCAACCCGAAGACGACGACGCGTGGTCAAAATTTTTTCTCGATTCTCCCGCGAACGCTACCCAGGTTGTTTGCGTGACAAAAATTAATGGAGAAAGCGGACATTTCTCGGTGAGGAAGATTGCCGGAGAATACTACGTCATAGCCGGCTCTAAGAACGTACACATGTTGTTCCAGTGCTACTCCGACGTCGAAAAATACACCGGGGAGAGATATTTAATCGCAAAAAAGGTGGCGATGGCGGTATTAGATACATTTGACGCGATGGAAGTTTCGAAATTGGATATTTTTAAGCGTTTCTTGAACGTCACTAAAACGACGGTAGTTTGCGAAATACTGCTAACCGATCGGCAACATATTGTCGATATTTCACACCTAACAGAATCGAAAATCTACGGCTTGTTGATGACATCAGCGCCCCGAAAGGTGTACGGTGACGACGACGAAGATAATTATTCGTTGTCGACTGTCTCTCATCAGGTCTGCTTGGAATATTTAAAGTTCGTGGGGATGTCAACGCCGGAATACTATTCGATATCTCCAAAAGACGTGAATGCTGAAATTACGAATATTCGAAGAATGAAAAATTGCGAAGGTTACGTTCTTTATTACTTAATAAACGACCGCACCGTCGGACTGGCGAAAGTGAAAACGATATGGTACGTTGTTTTGCGAGCTCTGCGAGAGAAGGCAGTCTATACCTTCTTTAACAGAAAATGTAAGCTCTCCGTTCCGGAAATGATAAAGAACACGGAAAGCCGGTTCATTGAAATTCAAAAGTGGCTAAAATTTAGCGACAATTTCTTAGACAATTGGAAAAAAATTGGAAAGGCATTCATTTGCTGGTTAGACAACGAAATCAAAGACGGCAAAATTTGTCCTGATGAAATACGTCCAAATTTTCCTACAGAGTGGAAACGGTTTTTAGAAGAAAATCGAACTAATGACGAATTTATTTAACGCGTAACGTACGCATATAAAATATTTTTGAATCTATATTAATAAAATGTATATTTTCTATATTTAATAAAATGTATATTTCTTGTCGTTTTTTTTCATTTAAAAAAAAATTTGCTGCGATACATTTATTTATCATATTTTTATAATTTACATTTTCTTCGCGTATCGAAGCAAACTTTACTAGTTACGGCGATTCTCGCAAACAAGTGAATAATATCATTTTTGATGAGAAATAATTAAAATTTCCTGTTTAATCTGGTTTCATTTATTTCACTTTTTTAAAAATAAAACAGTCGATTTGGATGCACGAAGGAACAAACTAAAGGGACTCACTACTCGTACACAAATTTGTGCCAAAAATTGGCACAAATCCCTTTATTACCTAAAAAAAATTGTGCTAATTTTGTGCCATGTTCCCAATAGGGGGTTTTGACACAAATTTGTGCCAAAGCCATGTTCCCCATCTTATCTAGGGTAAAATATATGGAAGTGCGTCGCGTAATGTCACTATGTAACAACGACGTTTCCGAGAGAAATTGGCGTCGTGAATTTTTTTAAATTTTTTTTTAGTTTAGTTATCTCTAAAAATTATTTATCGAAGAAAAATTGAATTTAAGTTAGAATATACTATAAAAAAATAATTATATATAAAGTACACTTTAAAAATTAACTTAAAAAAAATCTTAAGGGTACCCCTCGCGCTTCGATTGGGGCACGAAATAACGTTACTTTTTACTTCTCGGGAAATGGTGCAAAATAAATTTTTTGTTTGTTAAGCGAGTTTTTTTTTTCGAGGGAAACAGAAAATAATCTAAGTCTGTAAAGAAATGGTATTCAGGTATCTAGAAAACAGGCAATTTTTGGAATTTTTTAAATTTTTTTCACTATCGTTTAAAATAAAAACTCCAGGGGCGCGTATAAAAATAAGTTGATATTTAGAGTTGGGAGGCCCAGCACTACTCTGTGACTGGGTGCGCACCACACTAGAAGAGAAATTTTGTTGTTTTTTTTTTTGGGGGGGAACCGAAAACTTAAATAACTCGGAAATAATTCGAGATATCGCAAAACTAAAATCAGTTGTAGGGTCCTTAGGTACTCCTCAATAGTTTGCGGGGGGTCAGGATTCCTGGGGGAAAAAAGAGGAACTGATATAAGTCGAAGGTCTAAGGGCGAAAAATCTAAAAAAATTTCATGAAAAAATAATAATATAATTACAAAAAAATCTTAGTTTCGGAATTTCACGTAAGAACCTTCGACTTTATTAGTTCCGATAAGGCGTCACTATATGACGTATATCGGTATTGAAGATACTTTAAGCTTAACAAATTGGTACTCGAAAGCGTTCAGCCGCTTTTCGTTCCCACGTAAGGCGACCACTATATATAGTGACTTTTGAAGGAACCGAAACGACATGAACGTGCTCGCGCGACAGCCTTGTTTGGATAACTATCGCTTCACCGATAAGTGACGTCAGGAAGGAACTGATATAAGCGAAGGATACTAGGCGAAATCTAAAAAATTCATTGAAAATAATAATAATATTCACAAAAAAAATTTAGGATATTCGAATTTGAGCTTAGAACTTCGACTATATTAGTTCCGATGAGGCGTCACTATATGACGATAATCGGTTGAGATACTTTAGCTTAACAATGGTATCGAAAAGCGTGCTCAGCCGCTTTTTGCGTTCCCGTAGGCGGACAGTATATTATAGTGTACTTTTCGAAGTAACGAAAAAACGACGCCTAACGTGTTCGCGCGAACACCTTTTTAGGGATAAACTATCGCTTCAACCCATGTGTACGTCAGGAGGGAACTGATATAAGTCGAGTCTAAGGGCGAAAATCTAAAAAAATTCATGAAAAATAATCACCCTATTGCACAAAAAAAATTTAGTTTCGGAATTTGCACTTTAGACTTCGACTTATTTAGTTCCCGATGAGCGTACTATATGACGTATAACGGTTTGAAGGATACGTTAAGCTTAACACAAATGGTACTCGAAAGCATTTCAGGCCGCTTGGCGGATTCCGTAGGCGAACTTCCTACTCTAGTTGACTTTTCGAAGGTACCGAAAAACGACTAACGTGCTCAGCGCGCACCTTTTTAGGATAAACTATCGCTTCACCGAATATATAGTGTCGTCAGGAGGAACTTTATTAGGTCGAAGGCCTAAGGCGAAATTCTAAAAAATTCATTGAAAAAAATAATAATCATAATTCACAAAAAAAATTGAGTTTGCGGGAATTTGCACTTAACTTCGATATATATTAGTTCCGATTAAGGCGTACTACTATGAGTCATAATCGTTTTGAAGAACTTGTAGCTTAAGCAAATGAGTACTCGAAAGCGTTCAGCCGTTTTTGCGATTCCCTAAGGCGACACTATATTATAGTGACTATTCGAAGGGTAACCGAAAACGACTAACGTTGCTGCGCGACACCCTTTTTTAGGGATAAACTATCGCTTCAACCCGATAAAGTGACGTCAGGAAGGGAACTGATTAGGTCGAAGCTAAGTATTAAAAATTTTAAAATTCATGAAAGAAATAATAAACATAAAATAATAAAAAAGAATTAAGTTTCGGGAATTTTGCACTTAGAACTTCGACTTATATTAGTTCCTGAGGCGTAACTATATGACTATAATCGGTTTGAAGATACTTTAAGCTTAACAAAATTGGTACTCGAAAGCGTTGCAGCCGCTTTTGCGATTCCCGTAAGTCGGACAGCTATTACTATAGTGACTTGTTCGCATGGTAACGAAAACGACCTAAGTGCTGCGAGACACCTTTTTTAGGATAAACTTTCGCTTCACCGCGTATAGTTCCGTCTCAGGAGGAACTGAGATAAGTCGAAGCCTAGTGCGAAAATCTAAACACATGCATTGAAAAAGTAATAATAATATCAACAAACAAAAAACATTATAAAGTTTCGGAATTTGGCACTTGAACTTCGACTTATATTAGTTCCCGATGAGGCGTCCTAAATGACGTCATAATCGGTTTGAAGATACTTAAGCTTAACAAAATGGTACCGAAACGCGTTCAGCGCTTTTGCGATGTTCCGTTAAGGCGACTTATATATAGTGACTGTTTCGAACGGTAACCGGAAAAACGATAACGTGCTCGCGGACACCTTTTTTGGGATAAAGACATCGCTTCATACCCGATATAATAGTGAGTCAAGAGGGAGACTGATAATAGGTCGAAGAACCTAGTGCGAAAATCTAAAAATTCATGAAAAAGATTAATTAATAATTTCAGCAAAAAAAATTTAAGTTTTCAATTGCACTTACTTCGACTTATTTAGTTCCCGATTGAGGGCGTCACTATAATCAGTATCCGAGTTTTGAAAGATACTTTAAGCTACAAAATGTACTCGAAAGCGTTCAGCGCTTTTGCGATTCTCCCCACAATTTATTACTATTTTTCAATAATTTATTTTAATTTAGTCACCCTAAAAATTGATTTAATGAAGAAAAAGCAGGATTTTATGGGAGGAACTAAATTAAAAAAAGAATATATCTGAAACTGATACTAGATCGATGATCTAAGTGTTAAAATTCTTAAAATTCCCCAAAAATTATTCACAAATTTTTTTTAGTCGAAATTATTTGTCAGGAATTTGCACAAAGACCTTTACATATTGGTTCCCGAGGAGGGTAACTAATCGTGACGTATAATCGGTTCAATTTAACATAAATTTTTGAATTATGATTATTCTAGAATATTTTTTTACAGGCTACGACGGGTTTTAAATAAATACGAGAATTATACAAATTTTGGGGGAGTTCCTTAAAATAATAATTAATTATATAATTTTTCAAGAATCAGGAATTGAAAGAACATTTAACACCCAAAAACCGTGCCTGCGACGCCGCCAATTCTAATTGTTTTTAACAGTTCTCCATTGTATACGTCGAACAGCTTCAAAATGTTGTTGAGAAATTCGATGATTATAACCCAGGGACAAGAGCGCAATGAGCATGTATTTGCTTGTAAGAAGAGAAATCGTTCTAATTAACTTAAAAAAAGAAACTCGGTTAAAAAAAGTTAGATATGTCTTTCACATACTGGACATTTCTGAAATACATTTGTTTTCTCTTCGGCCTCTATTGACGGCAACCGATCGATTGCAAGAGGTAGCTGCAAACAACCGTCGGTGGAGAGTATATTGCTTTATGTGTCACCTAATGATTGAATTACGGCATATCGTTCATAGTCCCCATGATCCTCTTGAACAGATTGGTCGATATCTGTTAAGTCGCTCCGGATTTAAGGGCACCTCTATTAAGCGCTTAAACGGCTTCTTCGTCCCGTACGTTACGTTATCGAATCAAAATTAATTCTAATTCCTCTCTTAGAACAACGAGTAATGTTCAAATTTATTAAACTTTGCAAAATCGAACGTTATTTGACAAATATTCGACCTTTTCAAGTTTTGGAGAGACGCGCAAATATCATAGATAAGACATCCGAAAATCGATTTTTAACTTCTACAATTGTTAATAACAGCTTTTTTTCATATCAATATTCATTTCGCAGTTTCCAGACTTGACGAAAGTATTATGATTTTCTTTATTCAGGATTCTATGTTCGGTCAAATTCGAAGCTTCGGCGATTTTCTTACTCAATGAGCACGATGCCTATTCTATCAAAAATTTCCATATGCGTCGTACGACTTCTAAGACAGATACGCCATTCGGAAATCGGAATGGAGAAAGGGTATCTAATTTGGTTCTATTGAAGTGCATTAAATTGACAAACCGTAAATTCAGTCCAAGACGTTCAGAGTTCTTTCCAATACTCTTTTGGTAATCGGTTTCTAAGAAACCGTTTCGTACTATCCAGGAATCGATAAATTTTCTTTTCCATTTCATTGCAATGCCCTGCGAATGTAAATGGCAATAGTGCGCACTGCTTCATAGTCTTGGCGCATAAGAGAAAATAACGCGTAAATGCCTTTGCACGAGAGACAAAATGGTATTTCGATTTTGTTTCTTTCATCACGATCTTTCGTCAGAAGTTTCCGAAAATTGAGTTCCAACATTTCTAATAATGCTCTATTACCCGCTGCTGCTGCTGCTGCTGCTTCTCCTTCTCCTTCTCCTTCTCCCTCTGAAAATGTTACGCAATTTTCGAATTGCCGCGGGGCTTCTCTGATTTCCCATTCGATCATTCTTCTATTTTCAATTTCAACAACCACTACTAAATTATTTAAATTTTGGTTAAAACAATTGTCGCATTTACTGAAAGTATCTTCCGACATAAAATAGTCGTAGCAGGGAAATAGTTCTTCCTCCGACGAGAAACTGAAAATCAATTCTAGCGTATTTACCCTCGTTTTTGCAGCCAATAATCTTACCCGATCGTCGCTAACAACGGTGGATGGGTGCCTATGGGTTAAACGAATTCCGATTTTTTGTAAATTAAACATCGATGAGATTTCGATAATTTCCTCGATGTCGTTATAATCCACGGTTAACGTAGTTAATTGGTTTAACGGTGCAATACGGAGCTTCCGCATTTTGCTAGAGAAATCAAATTTGACGATTTTTTTATCTACTCTTAAAAACTCTGAATCGTTTTTGCTAACCGAAGCTTTCGCCGACCGTCTCAAAATAAGAGGGGGGCCCCTTTTCTTACACATTTCGATAAGGTCTAATCCAGACGTCCTCTCGCGGCGACATTTGCACGTTAGTTTTAGTGAGTTTATATTTGGAAATATGATCGAAATATTTTTCATCATCTCCAGAAAGTAGTCGTGGGCAAGACGGTCAGTACCAGTATTAACTATTTCTAGCTTCTCGATGCGAACCAAAGGCCAATATCGTTTTTTTTTCATCGAGTCCGTTAATTTTAAAAAGGTTTCGCACCGATCTAAATAAAAAGTCAAAGCTTTCATACGTTCGTATTCGGTACTCATCGTCCTAATAACTTCGGGGGTTCTGACAGTCATAGCGGGAACGACATCGGCAAAACTCTCTGCGCCCACGACCATATATTCGGTCACCGCGAGGGTTATCGCTTCGGTCGTCTTGTACGGATTTTTCGTCGCGTTTTCGAGAAAGTCCAGATAGGTCGCCGAGGTTTTTTGGTCGTCGCCCGAGCCGAATAGCGATAATATCGGGTTAAAATTTAATTCCTTCGCTCCGTGTTTTTCGGTCATTCGATTCAGAATCAAATCAAAAAGTAAATGATTCACCGAGGACGATCTTTTCGAATCCGATCCGCTACTACAGGCAGCATCTTGAAAAGATCGTGTTTCTAAGATGACCGTCATCGCCAGATCTTGCAGATTTTTGACTTTCCGATCCATTTTGAGTTTTTCGTCGTTGTCTATTTCGGGTTTAATAAAAAAAAAGGATTAAGTCGCGCAGTATTTTCTTCACCAAAAAACAATCATTCTTTAAATTCTCGGGTGCTGATGTGCCGTGTAGTATTAACGTTTCGCGCGACTTACGTAAAGACACGATCCCTTTTATATTCCAAATATAGAAAAAAACGAATTAATTAAATTTTTTGTTTATCAATGCTTTTTATTTAAAATAAAAAAAGTAAAATATTTCTAAATGACTGAAAAAAAATTTTGAAATATTTTTTTAGACTTTTTAAATTTATGCACTTAGACCTACGACGTATATAAAACAACGGGTTGAGATAAATACACGTTAATCAATAGCAAACTTTATTCCTTTAAATAAATAAATAAATAAATAAATAAATAAATAAATAAATAAAAAGTCAATAATAATAATAATACAATTTTTATAGATCAGAAAGTTTTCCATATGCGCTACCGCAAACACAGGCCTATATGAAAAGACATAATAAAATTTCTAAATTTATTTCATCATTTCCGATTGTATACGTCGGACAGCTTTGAAAATGTTGTTAAGAAAATCATGATTATCGATATAGAAACACACCAAATGAAATGTTTTTGGTTTGGGGTCTAGAAACCGCTCTAATAACTTAAAAAAAGAACTCGGTTCAAAAAAACAGATATCGTCTTTCAACCATAATTGACTCTCGTAGAAATTCTTTTCTCTTTCTTCTTTGTATTTAGGGCTATCGATCGATTCAAGATGATCTGGCAAACGAGCCGCCTCGAAGAGATCGTACTGCTTTATATTCCACCGAATGAGTGAATTCCTGTAAACGTCGTTCATAGTCAACGTAATCGTTTTGAACAGCTGGTCGATATTTATTCTGTGCGCGGGGTTACGGCATTCGTTAAAGTACCTAAAGGTACTTCGTTCAAACGTTACGTAGCGATCAAAATTAAATTCTAATCCTCTTTTTAAAGAACGAGTAAGGTTCAAAAAATTAAAAAGTTTGCAAACGTTGAAACGTTCCCCTCTGAAAAATATTACGACCCTTTCCAGATTTGGAGAGACGCGACAAATATTGAATAAAATATCTGAAAAATCGATTTTTAATTCTACCAAATTTTTTAAAAAGGCTTGGTTTTCATTATCTAATATCATTTCGCAGTTTTCAACGGAGGCATCATGATTTATTCTGATTTCTAAGTCGGTCAAATTCGGAAAAGCTTCGACGATTTTATTACTCAATGAGCCGCAGTTGTGATTTTTTTCAAAAATTCTCCATATTTCGTCGTACGACAACCTCAATATGCGCACATTCGGAAATTGGAATGGAGAAAGGGTATCTAAATTTTCGTTTCTTCGAAGGATAACGTTAAATTGGCAAATGCTGCGTAAATTCAATTCCAAGCAACCGTCGATCTTTCTAATACTCTTTCGCAATTGGTTTCTAAAAATATTCGTATCCCAGGAGTCGATTATTTTCTTTTCTAGTTCCCTTCGCCACGATACAGTCGAATGTAAATGACACGTCTGCATACTACCCTCCATAGTCTGGCGCATGAAGAGCAAAATAACCGCGTAAATGCCTTTGCAAGAGAGACAAAATGGTATTTTGATTTCGCTTCTTTCTTCACGACCTTCGGTAGGAAGTTTCCGAAAAATGAATTCTAACATTTCTAATAACACCTCACCTCCCACCGCCACCGCTGCTTCTGCTGCTTTTGCTGCTGCCGCTTCTCCCCCCAGTAATGTTACCCAGTTTTCGAATTGTAATGGGCCTTCCCTTATTTCCCATTCGATCAATCTTTTATTTTCAATTTCAACCACTACGACTAAATTATTTAATTTTTGGTTAGAACAATTATCGCATTTACCAAGAGTATCTCCCGACATAGTATAGGCGTAGCAGGGAAATAGTTCTTCTTCCGACGAGAAACTGAAGATCAATTCTAACGTCTTCACCCCCGTTTTTGAGGCCAATAATCTTACCCGACCGTCGCTAACGGCGGTAGATGGGTGTTTATGGGTTAAACGAACTCCGATTTTTTGCAAATTAAACAACGACGAGATTTCCATAATTTCCTCGATGACGTTATAATCCACAGTTAATGTAGTTAATTCGTTAAACGAGGGAATACTAAGCTTCCGCAATTCGCTAGAAAAATTAAATTCTACGAATGTTTCGGTCGCTTTTAAATCCTCCAAATCAGTTTCGCTAAGCGAAGCGTTCGCCGACTCGCTTAAAACAAGAAGGGGTCCTCCCCTTTTCTTACTCATTTTGATTAGGTCTTCTCCCGTGGCCCTCTCGAGCCGACATTTGCATTTTAGTTTTAGCGTTATTAGATTTGGGAATAATGTTGAAATATTTTTCACCAGCCTGAGAAAGGCATCGTCGGTAAGAGGGCTAGTACCCGCATTAACAATTTCTAGCTTCTGGATGCGAACTAAAGGTCGATATTGTTTTTCCTTCATCAGGTCCGTTAATCTTAAAAAGGTTTCGTACCGGTCTAAGGAAAATGTCAAAGCTTTTATGCGTTCATATTTGGTGCTCATTTTCCTAATAACTTCGGCTGTTTTTTCAGCCGCAGCGGGAGCGCCATCAGCCAAACTGTTTACTGGGACCATATACTCGGTCAACGTGAGGGTTATCACTTCTGTCGTCTTGTACGGATTTTTCGTCACATTTTCCAGAAAATCCAGATAGCTCCCCGAGATTTTTTCTTCGTCATCTGAATCGAATAGCGATAAGAGCTGGTCTAAATTTAATTCTTTAGCTCCGTGTTTTTCGGTCAACCGATTCATAATCAAATCGAAGAGAAAATAATAATCCGGATCGCTGTTGAGGGAATCTTGTAAGGATCCCGTTTCGAAGATGACCTTCATCGCTAAATCTTGCAGATTTTTCACTTTTTTCTCCGTCGTAAGTTTATCATCGTCCTCCATCGAATTCTGGTTTGATAAAAGGATCGCGTTACGCAGTATTTTTTTCATCAAAAACAATCTAAAAGCAAAACCTCTGTAAGGATGTTAAAAAACGTTAAACTTCTTTCTTCTTCTTTTTCTTCTTCCTTCTTCTCTCTTTCTTCCTTCTTTCTTTCTTCTTTCTTCTTCTCTTTCTTCTTCTTCTTCTTATTCATCTATTATTTATTATTATTCATTATTCATTATTATTCATTATATTATTCATTATTATTATTATTATTATTTTATTTATTATTATTATTTATTATTATTATTATTTATTATTATTATTATTATTATGATTTTTATTATTATTATTATTTTTATTATTCATTTATGTTATTATTTATTATTATTTATTATCTATTATTATATTATTATTATTATTTTTATTATTATTATTATTATTATTATTATAAACTTATTTTATATATTATTATTATATATTTATTATTATATTATATATTATTATAATTATTAATTTTATTGAATGACGCGACGGATTTAGAAGACGCGAATCCAATTTATAGACAAAAAAAAGCAATGAAACATAAATATTTCGTTTATGCTTATTTTGCTTAAAAATGAAAAATGTATTTTTTTCTTACTTTAAATCACAATAAATACACCAAAAAAATGTAGCCAGACGAGCGCGAATAATCGTGCCAGTAAAAAAAGTTGAATTTGAAGAGGAGAGAAATTGAAAGAAAACGAAAACACCTCATATTTAGCGCTCTCAAATATAAATTTGTTTAATTAACTCGATTTCTCAAATATAGTTGAGTTCTTCAAAGAAAATGTTTTTAATATCGAAACAACAGGTTGAAATAAGATACAATCATCAAAATGAAATTTTATTCCTTTAAATAAATAATAAATAAATAACGGAAATTTTATTGGTCAAAACATTTTTCATATATACAACAACAATTACAAACACCCGCGATTATAAAATTTTTAATTATATTTTATCGTTTCCCACGTATACGTCGAACAGCTCGAAAAATGTTGTCGATAAAATTGTGATTATCGATAGAGGAAAAAGCCAAATGAAATGTTTTTGGCGCGGGGTCTCGAAACTTTTTTAATAACTTTAAAAAGGAACTCGGTTCATAAAAACAAATATCTTCTTCTAACCATAGCGGACTCTCGTAAAAATTCCGTTTTCTTTCGACCTCGTATTCGGGGCTATCGATCGATTTAAGATGAACTAGCAAACGACTCGCCTCGAAGGTATCGTACTGCTTTAAAGTCCACCGAATAATCGATTTGCCGTAAACGTCGTTCATAGTCACCGTAATCTTTTTGAACAGTCCCTCGATATTCGTTCTGTGCGCGGGATTACGGCATTCGTTAAAGTTCCTAGAATAATTAACTCTATTTCTCGCAAAGAGGTCGAAATTAAACTCTAATCCCCTTTTCAAAGAGCGAGTAATATTCAGAAGATTAAAAATTTTGCAAGCGCTGATACGTCCCCATTCGAAAAATACTAAGACCATTTCGAGATTCGGAGAGACGCGACAAATATTGTATAAAACCTTCGAAAAATTGATTTTTAATTCTACCAGATTTTTAAAAACGGCTTCTTTATTTTTCTTCTCTAATATCATTTCGCAGTTTTCAGCCGAACCATCTATATTACTGTTTATTTTGATTTCTAAGTAGGTCAAATTCGGAAAAGCTTCGATGATTATATCACTCAATGAGCCACAGTAAGGAGGTTGGTATATTCTCCACATTTGGTCGTAAGGCCGATTCAAAACGATAAGAGTCGGAAATCGGAATGGAGAAAGGGTATCTACATTTTCGTTTCTTCGAAGGATAACGTTAAATTGACAAATGCTGCGTAAATTCAATTCCAAGGAACCGTCGATCTTTCTAATACTGTTTCGCAATTGCTTTCTGAAAACGTTCGTATCCCACGAATGAATTATTTTCTTTTCCATTTCCATTCGCCACGAAGAAATCGCGTGTAAATAGCATATATTCTTACCCCATTGTTTAGCACGTTTCATAAAGTGCCACATAACGCCGTAGATACCTCGGCATGAGAGACAGAATGGTATTTTTATTTCGTTTTCTCCATGATCTTCGGTAAGAAGTTTCTCAAAATTATCCGCCAACCCTTGTAATAACGGATGGAGGCGTTCTTCGGAATATCGATCTCCCGTTTCTGCTACTCCTGCTGATGCTGCCGATGTCGCTTCTCCTTCCGACCTCGATAGCGCTACTCGATTTTCGAATTGCGGATAGGCTTCTCTGATTTTCCATTCGATTATTCTTTTATTTTCAATTTCAACCACTAGGACTAAATTATTTAATTTTTGGCTAGAACAATCACTGCATTGGCTAAACAAATCTCGCAAAATAATATGGACCTCGTTGGGAAATAGTTCTTCTTCCGACGTGTAACTGAAAATCAATTCTAGCGTCTCCACCCCCGTTTTTGCTGCCAATAATTTAACGCGAGAGTAGGCAACGGTAGGTGGGTGTTTATGGGTTAAACGAACTCCTATTTTTTGTAAATTGGACAACGACGACGACGACGACGAGATTTCGATAATTTGCTCGATATCGTTATAATCCACCATTAATGTAGTTAATTCGTTTAATGGAGGAATGCGAAGCTTCCGAGGCGGGCCCCCCTCCTTGCTCATTTCGACTAGCTCTTCTCTCGTCGCCCATTCGCAGCGACATTTGCACGCTAGTTTTAGCGCGATTAGATTCGGGATTAAGGTCGAAATATTTTTTATCATCTCGAGAAAGTCATCGTGGGTGAGAGTGTTAGAACCATAATTAATGATTTCTAGCTTCTCGATGCGAACTAATGGTCCATATTGTCTTTCTTTCATTAAGCTCGTTAATCTTAGAAAGGTTTCGAGCTCGTCTAAAGAAAAAGTCAAAGCTTTTAAACCTTCGTACGCGGTACCCATTTTCCTAATTACTTCGGCGGTTTTGACAGCCGCAGTGGGAACGTCATCGGAGAAACTGCTCGCTGGGATCATACACTCGGTCAACGTGAGGATTATCGCTTCGGTCGTCTCGTACGGATTTTTTGCCGCATTTTCCAAAAACTCCAGATAGATGGCCGAGGTTTTTTCTCGGTCGTCCGATTCGAAAAGCAATAAGAGCGGGTCGAAATTTAATTCCTTGGCTCCGTGTTTTTCCGTCAATCGATTCATGATCAAATCGAAGAGCCAATCGTAATAATGATGAATCACCGCTGGTCTTTTCGAATCCGAACCGCTGTTGAAGGAATCTTGGAAGGATGGCGTTTGGAAGAAGACCTTCATCGCTAAATCTTGCAGATTCTTCACATTCTCCTCCATCGCTTGCGAGTTAATCGTCCTCTTTCGTCGAATTCTGGTTTGATTCCGTTACGCTGTATTTTCCCCTCCAAAAACGAGCGTAAATGTGAATCTCTTCCGAGGTAGATTAAAAATTCTTTTAATTCTCAGTTGCGGATCTACCGGTTATTAGGTATTGGCAGCAATGAACTTAGAAGACGCAACTTCTTTTTATAGGCCAAAAAAAAAAAAAAAGATGAATTAAATTTTGTTTTTTTATTATTTAACTAAAAAAAATAAAAAAATATGTATTTTTTTTAATTTACCAGTAAATAAAGTTGAATTTGTAAAGGAATTTTCCTATTTTAATCCCAACGATAGCTTTAAACTCGATTTTTGAAATATAGTTGAGTTCTTCAACGAACAATGTTTTTAATATATAAAAAAATGTGTTGAAATAAAATATGATCCTCAAAATGAAATTTTATTGGTTTAATTTAAATAAATAATAATAAATTATTATTAACACGAAAATTTTTTCATACATACAAATGCAAACACACGCGAATAATAAACGCGTATTAAATTTTTAAACACATTATTATTATATCGTTTGCCATAATATACGTCGAACTGCGTCAAAAATGTTGTTAAGAAATACGTGATTATCGATAGAGCAAAAAGCCAAATGAAATATTTTTGGCGCGGGGTCTCGAAATTTTTTTAATAATTTCAAAAAGGAACTAGGTTCATAAAAGCAAATATCGTCTTTTAACCATAACGGACTGCCATAGAAATTTTTTTCTCTTTCGACCTCGTATTCGGGACTATCAATGGATTTAAGATGATTTAGCAAACGACTCGCCTCGAAGAGATCGTACTGCTTTAAAGTCCATCGAATGATCGAATTGCCGTAAACGTCTTTCATAGTCACCGTAATCTTCTTGAACAGTCGGTCGATATTCGTTCTGTGCGAGGGATTACGGCATTCGTTAAAGCATCTAGTAAAATTAAATTTATTCGCCGCGCATCGATCGAAATTAAATTCTAATCCCCTTTTCAAAGAACGAGTGATATTCAGAAGATTAAAAATTTTGCAAGCGCTGATACGTTCCCATTCGCAAAATATTAGGACCTTTTCCAGATTCGGAGAGACGCGACAAATATTGAATAAAACATTCGAAAAATCGATTTTTAATTCTACCAGATTTTTAAAAACCGCTTCATTTTCATTCTCTAATATCATTTCGCAGTTTTCGGCAGACCTATCAAAATAATCGTTTATTTCGATTTCTAAGTAGGTTAAATTCGGGAACGCTTCGACGATTTTATCACTCAATGAGCCGCAGTTGTGAGTCCCACAAATTCTCCATATTTCATCGTACGACAGTCTCAAGATACGCACATCGGGAAATCGAAATGGAGAAAGGGTATCTACATTTTCGTTTCTTTGAAGGATAACGTTAAATTGACAAACGTTGCGTAAATTCAATTCCAAGGAACCGTTGATCTTTCTAATACTCTTTCTCAATTGGTTTCTAAAAATGCTCGTATCCCAGGATTGGATTATTTTCTTTTCCATTTTCATTCGCCACGACTTACTCGTGTGTAAATGGCATATCTGAGCACCCCCTTCCATATAGCTCATAAATAGCCACATAACGCCGTAGATACCTCCGCATGAGAGACAAAATGGTATTTCGATTTCGCTTTCTTCATCACGATCTTCGGTAAGAAGTTTCTGAAAACTATTCGCCAACCCTTTTAATAACGGACTGAGATGTTCTTCGGAATATGGATCTCCCGATGCTGACGCTATTGCTGTTTCTTCTTCCGCCCTCGATAACGTTACGCGGTTTTCGAATTGCGGATAGACTTCTCTGATATTCCATTCGATTATTCTTTTATTTTCAATTTCAACCGCCACGACTATATTATTTAATTTTTGGCTGGAACAATTATCGCATTTGCTAAACGTATCTCGAAACTTAATATAGGAGTAGTTGGGAAATAATTCGTCTTCCGACGTGTACCTGAAAATCAATTCTAGCGTCTTCACCCCCGTTTTTGCGGCCAACAATCTTATGCGAGAGTCGCCAACGGCTGTAGACGGGTGTTTATGGGTTAAACGAACTCCTATTTTTTGTAAATTAAACAACGGAGAAATTTCGATAATTTCCTCGATATTGTTATAATCCACAGTTAATGTAGTTAATTCTTTTAATGGAGGAATGCGAAGCTTCCGCAATTCGTTCGAAAAATCAATTTCAACAAATATTTCGTTCGCTTTTAAATATGCAATATCGTTTTTGCTAAGCAAAGAGTTCGCCGACACACTCAAAATAATAGGAGTCACCCCATTCCTTCTCATTTCGACTAGTTCTTCTCTCGTCGCCCTTTTGCTGTGACATTTGCACGTTAGTTTTAGCCCGATTAGATTTGGAAATAAGGTGGAAATATTTTTCATCATCTGGAGAAAGTCGTCGTGTGTGAGTGTATTAGAACCACAATTAACGATTTCTAGCTTCTCGATGCGAACTAGAGGTTGATATCGTTTTTCTTTCATTAAGTTCGTTAATCTTAAAAACATTTCGGGCTCGTCTAAAGAAAAAGTCAAAACTTTTAAACCTTCGAATTCGGTACCCATTGCCCTAATTACTTCGGCGGTTTTGACAGCCACATCAGGAGCGTCATCGGAAAAACTGTTCGCAGGGACCATATACTCGGTCAACGTGAGGGTTATCGCTTCGGTCGTTTTGTACGGATTTTTCGTAGCATTTTCCAGAAAGGCCACATAGATAGCCGATTTTTTTTCTCGGTTGTCCGAATCGAATAGCGATAAGAGCGGGTCGAAATTTAATTCTTTAGCTCCGTGTTTTTCGGTCAACCGATTCATGATCAAATCGAAGAGCAAAGAATAATAATAATTCACCGCTGGTCTTTTCGAATCCGATCCGCTGTTGAAAGAATCTTGAAAGGATCGTGTTTGCAAGATGACCTTCATCGCTAAATCTTGCAGATTTTTCACATTTTCCTCCATTTCGATTTTGTCCTCGTCGAATTCGGGTTATAAAGAAGATTAAGATAACGCAATATTTTCTTTACAAAAAACAATCATAAAATGCTATTCTCAGGTGCTAAATCGCAGGGTAAAATGATTGGTGGTAACAGTTGTAGAAGACACGACTCCCTTTTATAGGCGAAAAAGATAAATAAATATAAAAAACGATGAAATAAAACTGTTTATTGTTATTTACATTAAAAATATTGAAAATATATGTAGTTTTTTTATTCGATTTACAAAGAATAAGCAAAAAAGTAATTATTAGACGAGCGTGAGTAATTTGAAAATGTAAATAAAATTTAATTTGTAGTAGAATTTTCATAGTTTTGAAAAACGTAAATTCGTTTTTGGATATTAAAGTGTATAAATACGTTTGAACGAAATGATTCCAGTTAGATTGAAAAAAATAACAGATAATATTAATCTAAAACATCGGAATGCAACTTTGAAAACTAAATTACATTTAAAAACGTGAAAAATCAAAATAGTATAATAAAAAATAATAAATAAATTAATAAATAAAGAGTAACAATTATAAGAAACTATTTTCGAATTTACTATATAAATAAGAGCTTGAGGTCTGTCGAATTATCACAATATTTTCTGACCTAGAATGGCTGAACATATCGCATCAACGACAAGCGCATCATCGTCCGAGGTAAAAACCTCCAAGAACCGGCGACTGACGCTCGACGACGTGGTTTCCCTCATTAACACCCGAAAATGTAAAAACGTAATCACTTTGGTCGGTTCCGAGATATCTACATCTTTGGAAATTCCGGACGATCGGTCATCGACCATCAAAATATACAAAAATATACAAAAATACGACGAAGACGAAGAGTTGCCGAACCCCAGAGCTATATTCGATATGGAATCTTTCAAAAAGAACCCGAAACCTTTTTTTAAATTGTTTAAAGATTTTTACCCGTCCGAATTTAAACCAACTCCAGCTCACTACTTCGTTAAACTGCTGCACGACAAAGGGATCTTGGTGCGACATTACACGCAAAACGTAGATACGCTGGATACCTTAGCCGGTATCCCGATTGAAAAGATCACGGAAATGTACGGCTCGCTTCGCACGAATCATTGCCTTTCGTGCAAAGAAGAATACACGCGAGAATGGATGAAAAACGAACTTTTTTTTTTCGAAGGCGTTATTCCCATTTGCTCCGTTTGCGGCAAAGGCGTGGTGAAACCGGATATCCTACTATACAACGAGCCTTTACCTCCGCAAGATATAAGTAAACGCATCAAAGAGTTTCAAAATTGCGACTTATTAATAATAATAGGAGCTTCTTTAACCCTCGCTCCTTTCGCTCATTTGGTTTACTCGGCGCCCGAATCTTGCCCTCGGCTTTTTATCAATCGAGAACCCATCCGAGAAATTCAAACGGAAATCGAATCTCGACAGCTCGCAGAATTAAATATTCCAAACCACAAGAATTTAACCGTCAGGCTCTTTGGTGATTTCGAGGAACACTGCCATAATATTGTGGAAAAGCTAGGGTGGAGCGAAGAATTTAAAAAATTATTAGAGGGAGGGGCCCCAAAAATAGATCGTGATGATATGATTCTCGCGTGAGTGAGGTTTTTTTTTGAAAAGTCGACGAGACCTTTTCACCCTACGTTGCCTATTTTTTTTTAAAAATGTTATACGACCTTACTATTTTCGTGCTAATAAAAATTGTTTTTAAAAATTGAATTTTTATTCCTTCTATATACCTTTTTTATTAAAAGAAACTAATGTTTCTAATTTTTCTTTTACGATATTCGTTCAAAATTAAAATCCAAAGAAAGAACTAAAAAAAAAAAATAAAATTAAAATAAGTTATTAATATAGGAATGAAAAAAAAAGTTTTTTAAAAAGTGCATGAAATATAACTCCTCTGATAACGTTAGGTCGTTTTTTCGGTCCCTTCGAAAACCTCCACTATAATATTAGATGCTCGTCGCCTGAAAGGATCGGAAAAGTCGCTGAGCCTTCAAATACCAGATTACCTAAGCGTGCAACAGAACTGACACCTTTGTAGGCGCTAGACGAATACGCAGCACATGGTCACTGGCATGGATTTCTGGCCAATCGTGTATATGCCAGACATGGCATGTTCAATGTTTTATTTATTTTATGCCGGTATTCCGCAAACTCATTGCATCCGTTGGCTAATTGAAACCCCATGCCACATTACTTTGTACTGTATACATTTTTTTAATTATACATGGTATAAAAAAAGTACGTTCCTGACCACAAAAAGGGGGCGCTGGACTGTTTTTATTGGGTATATTCACTAAACGCAATACCCACGGGTAAGAAGCCCCGATGTGCAGGAGTCGGGCTCTCGGCCTCATAGGTGGACTATGGGGGATAATCCCCCCTCCGGGGATGGTTCCGGAACCCCGCTCTTTCTCTGGTCTTTGGGTGTTCGCGGGCCGTTCTCCGCACCATCCCTCCGGGGTATGAAACGTCCCCTCGTCCCCATCGGCTCGCAGCCACCCTAACAAGGGCTTTAAAAAAGGCGCCAAAAAAGCCTATTATCCTTTTTAGAACCACCGCAAAACAAAAAACAAGCATATTTACCCTTTTTAGAACCTCCGCTAGAAAAAAAACAAGCAAAATTACCATTTTTAGAACCACCGCTAAAAAAAAAATTTCTACCCCTTATTAGGGGGCTCGAGCCGATGGGGGACGGAGGGGGGGGACGTTTCATACCCCGGAGGGGATGGTCGGAGGAACCCCCGCGACACCCAAAGACCAAAGAGCGGGGGTTCCGGAGACCATCCCCGGAGGGGGGGATTAGTCCCCCCCGTAGTCCACCTAGAGGCCGAGAGACCCCGACTCCTGACATCGGGGCGGTCTCCCCATGGGTATTCGTTAGTTTTAAACACCCAAAAAAATTTTTTTTGAAACGACCCTTCATCGACCCTAGCGCCCTAAAAAATGTATATGTAACATCCGGACTTACCACCCTAAAAAAAAGGGTCAGCAACCCTAAACCAAAAAAATGGGCGCTAGGGTGAATTTAAGCGTCGCTTATCGATTTATGTGTAAGGACCTAGTCGAAAACCCCGTAAAAAAAAAGGTTTACATATACAGTGCATTTTGGTATCTAGAAAGACTCCCTACTATCGTTAAACCAATTATGACGTTATTTAGTGACGGATGATCGGGAACTGATATAAGTCGAAGGTCTAAGTGCTTTTTCCGAAAAATAATTTCGACTTAAAATAAAATTTTTAAATATTTTCTTTGAGGATTTTTAGATTTTGGCACTTAGGCCTTCGACTTATATCAGGTTCCCTTCGAAACGTCACTATATCGGGTTCAACGATGGGTTTATACCTAAAAAGCGTCCACCGTCCGTTAGGTCGTTTTCGATGCCTTCGAACATCACTATATATGAGTGTCGCCTCTACGGGAATCCGAAGAACGTCGCGAACGCTTTTCAAATACCCAGTTACCATAAGCTAAAACTATCTTCAATCCGATTATGCCGTCATATATAGTGCGCCTGAATCGGGAACTGATTCTATAAATCGAAGTGCTAAGTGCAAATTCCGAAAAATATCGGACTTAACAAAATTGTTGGGTTATTTTTTCTTTGCGAATTTTAGATTTAGACTTTGACCTTCGACTTATTACTTAGACCTTCGACTTAGCTCTTACACCTTCGATTATACCTCTAGACCTTCGACTTGAGCCTTAGACCTTCGAATTTACTTAAGACCTTCAACTTAGCTCTTTACACCTCGACTGTATACCTTAGACCTTCGACTAGCATTAGACCTTCCAGACTTAGCACTATAGACCTTCGACTAGCATTGACCTTCGATTAGCACTTCGACTTCGATTCAGCACTTAGACCTTCGACTTAGCCACTTAACCTCGAACGTAGCACTTAGACTTTCGACTCTAGCACTTAGACCTTCGAATCTTAGACTTGCCTTCGACTTTAACTTACCCTTCGACTTGCTCTATAGAACCTATCGACTTAGCACTTTGCACTTCGACTTAGCACTTAGCCTTCGACTTAGCTTAGGACCTTGACTTAATATCCGTCCCGTTCGAACGCCAATATCGGAGCTTCAACGATATGGTTTATACCTAAAAAAGCGTCACGATCACGTTAGGTCGTTTTTCGGTTCCCTTCGAAACGTCAATATAATATAGTGTCGCCTTACGGGAATCGAAGAAGTCGCTGAACGCTTTCAAATACCAATTACCTAAGCTAAAACTATCTTCAATCCGATTATGACGTCATATAATGACGCCTGATCGGGAACTGATATAAGTCGAAGGTCTAAGTGCAAATTCCGAAAAATAATTTGGACTTAAAAATTTTTGCGTATTATTTTCTTTGAGAAATTTTAGATTTAGCACTTAGACCTTCGACTTATACTTAGACTTTCGACTTAGCTCCGGACGCGTGGTGCGAGCGTGATGACGTAGCTATTAGAGCGAAGAGCATACACACGGTCGTGAGCGTGAGCGAGGATTTAGCATGGGTCAAGCGTAGGTCGAGCGTGGGTTGAGCGTGGGTCGAGCGTGGGTTGAGCGTGAGTTGAGCGTGGGTTGAGCGTGGGTTAAGCGTGGGTTGAGCGTGGGTTGAGCGTGGGTCGAGCGTGGGTTGAGCGTGGGTTGAGCGTGGGTTGAGCGTGGGTTGAGCGTGGGTTGAGCGTGGGTCGAGCGTGGGTTGAGCGTGGGTTGAGCGTGGGTTGAGCGTGGGTTGAGCGTGGGTCGAGCGTGGGTCGAGCGTGGGTCGAGCGTGAGTTGATGTTTCGTTCGGAAGAATATAGTATGTTTTGAGTTCGTTTGTCGTCTTACCGTTCGTTCGTTTGTTTGTTGAACTAATATAAGTCGAAGGTCTAAGTGCAAATTCCGAAAAATAATTTCGACTAAAACTTTTTGGGAAATTATTTTCTCTCTCATGTGTTTTTTATAGATCTTATCACAATTAGACCTATTG
This sequence comes from Trachelipus rathkii, assembly GCA_015478945.1. Taxonomy (NCBI): domain Eukaryota; kingdom Metazoa; phylum Arthropoda; class Malacostraca; order Isopoda; family Trachelipodidae; genus Trachelipus; species Trachelipus rathkii. Next base: position 30,288 of record JABUQX010031096.1, on the reverse strand, counting down.
ACTTATATCAAGTTTCCGTTGACACGTCACTATATGGGGTTGAGTGCTAGTTTATACCTTAAAAGGTGTTGCACGATCAAATTAGATCGTTTTTCGGTTCCCTTCGAAACGTCACTATAGTATAGTGTCGCCTTACGGGAATCGCAAAAGCGGCTGAACGCTTTCAAATGCCACTTTTTAGTGTATAAACTCGCTTCAACTCGATATAGTGACGTTTCAACGGGAACTAATATAAGTCAAAGGTCTAAGTGTGAAAATCTCTAATATCACAAAGAAAATATTTCCCCGATAATTTTCTGTTCAATTTTTTTTTCGAAATTTGCACTTAGACCTTCGACGTATATTAGTCCCGAATGGGCGTCACTTATGGACGTCATAGTGGCTTTTACGTATTATCTCAGACAAACTAGGATAACTCAAGAAACTCATAACATTCGTGGAATCAGCGTAAGATATTTGTTCTAAAATGGGAAATTTTTTTTTTGATTTTTAGGGGCATATTTTATTTTTTTCTCAAAAACTACGATAGCCACAAGAAAACACAACATTCGTGGAATCAGCATAAGAAAATTGTTCTAAAAATGGACAGAAAAAAATCTTGAATTTTTCTTGGAATTATTTATTTTTTTTTCTCTAAACTACGTAGCTACAAGAAGAAAACTATAAACATTCGTTGGAATCAGCGTAAGACAAATTCTTTTTAAAAATGGCACAAAAAATTTTTTTGATTTTTGGGGCTATTTTTATTTTTTTCTCTAAAACTACGATAGCTACAGAAAAATTACATAACTATTTCGTGGAATCGGCCGTAAGAAATTGTCTAAAAAATGAAAAAAAAAAATTGAAATTTTTTTGGGTTATTTATTTTTTTTTTCTCGAAAAACTACGATAGCTACAAAAACTAATAACACTTCGGAATCAGCGTCAAGAAAATTGTTTGAAAATGGCAAAAAAAATTGTTTCGGCCCCCTATCGAAGCCCCGAGGGGGTACCCTTAGATTTTTTAAGTTATGTTTTTTAAAGTGTACTCTATAATATATTATTATTATTTTATAGCTTTGTCTCCCCTTAAATTCAATTTTCTTCGATAAATAATTTTAGACAAATACACTTAAAGTACGTAAATCAAAAAACCCACGACACATTTTCTCTCGGAAACGTCGTTGTTATATAGTGACATTTCGGGACGCACTTCCATATATTTTACCCTAGATAAGATGGGGAACATGGCTTTGGCACAAATTTGTGTCAAAACCCCCTATTGGGAACATGGCACAAAATTGGCACCAAATTTTTAGGTAATAAAGGGATTTGTGCCAATTTTTGGCACAGATTAAACAGTAGATTTTAATTTTTTCCCATTAAAAATGATATTATTCACTTATTCGCGAGAATCAGCGTAACTAGTAAAGCTTACTTCGATACGCGAAGAAAATGTAAATTATAAAAATATAGTGGATAATTATATCGCAGCATATTTTTTTAAAAATGAAAACAAACGAGATGAATTATACATTTTATTAAATATAGATCAAAAATATTTTATATGCGTGCGTTATACGTTAAATAAATTCGACATCAATTCGATTTTCTTCTAAAAACCGTTTCCACTCTGTAGGAAAATTTGGACGTATTTCATCGGGACAAATTTTGCCGTCTTTGATTTCGCTGTGTAACCAGCGAATGAATGCCTTTCCAATTTTTTTCCAATTGTCTAAGAAATTTTGTGTATTATTTTCTTTGAAAAATTTTAGATTTTAGCCTTAGACCTGAATTATACTAGACCTTCGACTTTAACTATGGACCTTTTCTTAGCACTTAGAACCTCTCGATTTTATACTTAGAACCTTCAGACTTAAATTAGACACCTTCGACTTAGCTTAGACCTTGATATACACTTAGGACCTTCGGCCTTTAGCACTTAGCCTTCGATTAGCACTTTAAGACCTTATCGACTTTCGCACTGCGGCCTTCGGCTTATTAACGGAGACCTTCGACTTAGCTCTTAGACCTTCGACTTATACTTAGACCTTTGACTTAGCACTTTAGACCTACTCACTATATACTTAGACCGTTCGCTTAAGCACTTTTGACCTTCGACTTATACTTAGCTCATATTATATTCAGTTCCGTTCGAAACTTTCACTATATCCGAGCTCATGCCCATCTCGGTCGGTTTTTCGTTCCCTTCAAACCATTCCTATAATAATGGCCGCCCTTACGGGAATCGAAACGAGTCGGCCAACCAAAGGCTGGTTTGAAGCTGCAGCGATTTTCAATCCAATGTCTGAGGTCCTGATAGTGACGCCTGTCCGGGAACCGAGTGTACGTATGCGTATGCAATTCCGAAGCAGGTTTTCGTCATGAACCGTTTTGTGTATTATTTTATCTTTGGAAATTTTAGATTGATATTATATTAGACCTTCGACTTAGCTCTTTAGGACCTTCGGAACTTTAGCACTTGACCTTTCGGACTTAGCATTAGACCTTCGACTTATCCTTAGACCTTTCGACTTACACTTAAGACCTTCGGACTATATACTTAGACCTTATCGACTTATCACTTAGACCTTCGACTTAGAACTTAGACCTTCGACTTAACACTTAGACCTTCGACTTAGCACTTATTTATACACCCCTTAAAACACGTTTGCTATGGAAAATTACTTTTGATGGCTACCTATATTAAAGGAATAATAATTTAGTTATCTCTAAACCCGTTTTCTATGAATAATTAATTTTGATGGGTAAGTAAAATAACAAATATAAAAAAAATATTTATTTATATAGTTTTTAAAAGCATCGTCTTTAAAGCAGAAATTCATTAGTTCTTTTAGTTTGTGTGTAAAAAAGCAATAAATACGGTTACAAATAAAAACTATCGTCGATAACAAATTTTATTACTATTATATTCTTATTCTATATGGATTATAAAATATGTGGTGGCGTATATGAGAATATATTATATCTCCAACAGCTTCAAAAAGTTTCGCGATGAAATCATGATTATCAATAGAGGGATGAATCAAATGAAATGTTCTGGGTTCTGGATCTCGAAATTTTTCTAGCAACTTAAAAAAAGAGCGCGGGTTACGAAAATAAATATCATCTCGTAACCATAGCTTACTCTCGAAGAATTTCTGTTCTCTTTCGACGCTGTGGTTATCGTCATCAATTGACTCAAAATGAGCTGGCAAGTCGCACATATTGGTAAAATCATACTGTTTTATATTCCAACGAATGACTGGATTTCCGTCAACATTGGTCAAAGTGACTATAATTTTCTCGAATAATTGGTTGATATTTCTTTTGTGTTCAGGAATGGGGCAATAATCGTGAAACACCTCTAATGAATCTTCTTCTACTAAGTATTTATCAAAATTAAATTCCACCCCTCTTTCGAAAGAGCGAGTGTTCAAAAGATTATAAATTTTGCAAGGAGAAATAGACGTGCGACCGAAAAATACAACGACCTTTTCTAGATTCGGAGAGGCGCTACAAATATCACACACAAGGACGTCGTCAAAGTCGATCTTTAATTCTACCAAATTTTTAAAAACGGCTTCGTTTTCATCATCTTCTACCATTTCGCCGTAATCACAACACTTTTGGAAAGACGAATCCACGTACCCGTTCAGTTTGATTTCTAAGTCAGTTAGATTCGGAAAGGCTTCTACAATTTTATTATTCAATGAACCGCAATTTCGATTTGAATGGAATTTTCTGTAGATTTCGTCGTATGTCAATCTCAAGCAACGCACATTTGGAAAGCGGAATGGAGACGAGGTATCGACGCTTTCGTTTCTTTGAAGGATAGCGTTAAATTGGCAAACGTTTCGTAAATTCAATTCCAATGAACCATCGATCTTTTTAATATTTCTTCGCAATCGGTTTCTAAAAAATTTGGTATCCCAAGAATTAATTATTTTCTTTTCAATCTCTTTTCGCCACGATATATCGCAATGAATATTGCACGTTTGTTCAATGCCTGAGTAAGTCCCGCGCCTAAAGATCGACATGATCGCGTGAATCCCTTTGCACGCGAGACAAAATGGTATTTGCATTTCGTTTCCTTTATGATCTTTAGTAAGAAAGTTAAAAAAATTAGTTTTTAACATTGTATATAACGAATTCAACTGTCTTAACTCCGTTTCTTTTCTTTCTTCTTCTTCTTCCCCAACTAATAAGTTCAGGTGATTTTCGACTTGCGCCGCTGGAGCTTGACTGATTACCCATTTAATTATCCTTCTGTTTTCGATTTCAACGGCCAAGACTAAATTATCAAGTTTTTGACTAGTACAATCATAGCATTTACGAAATGCGTTCGCGTACATAATATAAGCATAGCTAGGAAATATTTCTTCCTCAGCCGAGAAACTTAAAATCAATTCTAACGTTTTCACACCAGTTTTTGCTGCCAATAGGCTTACACGATGGCTGCTAAAGATGGTAAGGGGATGTTTGTGGTTTAAACGAACTCCGATTTTTTGCAATTTAAATAACGATGAGATTTCCATGACTTCCTCGATGTTGTTATGATCCACAATTAGGGTAGTCAATTTCTTTAACGAGGGAATAAGAAGATCCCGCAATTTACTAGAAAAATCAATTTCTACAACTGTTCCCGACGCCTTTAAAGAATCCATATCCGATTTGCTATAGAAAGTATCGTTGGCTGACTTGCTCAAAACAATAAGGCCTTTTAGATCCATAAAGTTGTCAAACAGGTCCTGTTCTAACACCCTTTCCCCGCATTTACATATCAGTTTTATTTCTATTAGATTTGGAAATAAGATGGAAATATTTTTCACCATTTCGAGGACTTCGTCGAAGGTGAGAGGGTTAATACCAGTATTAACAATTTCTAGCTTCTCGATACGAACTAACGGTTGACGTCGTTCTTCTTTCATTTTGTCCGTTAATTTTATAAAGGTTTCATATTGGTCAATTGAAAAAATGAAAGAATTTAGGCGTTCGTATTCGGTACTCATCGTCCTAATAACTTTGGTCGTTTTAGCAGCCGCGGAAACACCATCTGCCCGACCTTCCGTGGCGACCATATATTTGGTCAACGTCAGGGCTATCGCTTCGGTCGCTCTGTAAGGAGTTTCCGTCGCGATTTTAAGAAAGTCTAGATAGATCGCCGAGGTTTTTTCTTCTTCTTCCGATTCGAATAGAGAAAAGAGCAGGTTGAAATATAACTCCTTCGTCCCGTGTTTTTCAATGAAATTATTCATAATCAAATCGCAGTTCATTGCGAATTGTTTCGAATCCGAAACGTCGTACGCGTCTTGGAAAGTCGATGTTTCGAAAATAACGTTCATAGCTAAATCTTGCAGTTTTTTTCCATTTCTTTCCATTTCGATTGATTCTTCGATATCGATCGTTAAAGCTAAGGATTAAAGTTAGGACACGGTATCTTCTTCACCGTAAACGAGAAACACTTCTACAGCAGTAGAATAAAAAAAGTTCTTTCGATTCTCAGATACTGGTGTACCGGGTGGAGACTCGCATTCGCTTAAAACCACGCTTGTCTGAATGATAAAAAATATAACATTTCAACTCCCTTTTATAGGCGAGATATAAATACAGGATGAACTAAGTATTTTGCTTTTTTATGAAAACTAAAAAAAATTAATTAATTTTTTTAACGGTCCTAAACGAATAATGATGACTTTCAAAAATACGAAAGAGGCATTTCCACTAAACAAAATCTACCTATATATGACTTGTCGCGAGGCAAAAATGAGCGAACTATCCCAATTGCGATTTTATTCAATGTCGTTACATTCTGTCCCGACAACAGACGGTTTTCTTTATCAAAGTAGGCGATATTGCAAACATTAAAAAAGGATAAAAGAAACACAACTTCTTTTAAAACACTTTATTATTTTTATCATCATCATGATTATTATAATCATTATTATTATTATTATTATTATTATTATTACTATTTATATTATTATTATTATTAAGTAAACTTTATATTATTAAATTTAAATAATTACATTTCAATATTTATAATATTAAATCAAAACATTAAATTTTTTAATATTCTTTTTTAAATATTTAAGATAAGATAAGGTTTGCTCTACAACGAGGGGCTACAAATAGGCTTGAATTTTTGATATGTCCTCAAAAGTATTTTTAGAAGCGAGGTAAACGACTTCCCAGAAGTTGAAAGAAAATATAGCGCTTATAATTTACAGCGCACCAACCTAAATTTAGCGGCTACGCCTCCTCGCTCGAGCAGTTGAAATTTGTTCCCGATAGGCGACTTCTTCTTCTTCTTGCAGCGGGTTTCGCTCGCCCCGCCTTACAAAGATGCTCAATTCCTCTTTTCTCGAAGACTACGAAGCTATTACATCTCCAAAAATGTACGCTAAAAGATTATCGTATTTTGAATATCCTTCTTTCGGCTTCGTGAACAACCGTTGGTATCGGCTCTATTTTTACTGCATGAAGAATGGATTTAATTTTTTTAAGTTTATCCACATCCAGACTTCAAACTATTTCTATATAGACATGGAGACTATGATGAAAATATTAATATTCTTAAATATGTCCTACGAATGCCAGCACGCGACATCTTACGAAAGTATTTTCGAGTTACCCTTCGGCAAAAAGGGAAATAAATATAACGTCGAACATCCGAAATCCGATGAAAAAGGAGAACTATCGTCACCGCAATTGAACAGCGAAAAGGTTCGGAAAACTCCCGCCCAATTTTTGAGGCTCAGATGCGAACGTCGAATCGGCAAGGTGGGATTCGACTACGTCTCATTCGAGGCTTCTCTGTATTCCGGCGACGACGGGTTGACGACCACGCGCAAATTTCACTTAAAGGGAAGGCAAAGCATCGATGACTTCGTCAGTCTTATAACTCGAATAAGAGAATTCAAATCGGATTTCGCTAATTTTCAAGCGATTATGAAATATTCATTAAATACTCTGGCTAACTATTACTTAATCACGAGAAGATCGGACGGAGTGATCGCCGCGAGTGGCCGAAAACATATTTTGTTAACCGATGAAGACGGCGAAGAAGCATACATAATAGAGTTTTTGAGGTCGGCTGTCGAAATGAACAAATTCCGACAGTTCTTGAAAGGAAATTTAAATCAGGCATTCCTAAACCCGGACATAATCGCTTTCGAAGACCTCGTGTTCGTTTTGAGAAACAGGGAGTACCAAAGAAATGAAATGAGGAGAATGGTCATGGAGACGGTCGAGCGGATGAAAGACGACGCTGTGACGACGCCAGTGAACATAAATCTCTCGATTAAAAATTTTAAAGAGAGAAAACAATTCTTCTACCCGGATGCGATCGACTCGGCCGCCGCGTGAGATTTTCATTCATTCAGCATCGGGATACCTCGGAGAACGGAAGACAACTAGAAGTGCTATTCCGGAAGATCTCGCGAAGGGTAGTAATGCGCGGCCCAGGCTACCAGGCAGGCAGCCAGATCGCGACAAATCCGTATTTCGTTTAAGTAATACTTTTTTTTCTATTATATTAAAATATTTATCGTTGTTAATTTTATGGATAATTTGTTAAACATTTGTTCAATAATAAACTGTCTAAAATATGGGAAAATAAATATTTTTTTCCTTCATCTTAAAATTCTCTCACGCATCGTTAAATTTTAATTTAACAAAAAAAATTCACTGGCTGACCGAGAATGGAAATATTTCTAAACTCTATCAAAACGGCTAATAGAATAAACGATTCTTTGTTTAATCGAAGCAGTTACGAAAATAGTTATTATAGAAATAACGTTAAGGAAAACGCCCGATCTCGCAATCCCCGTAAGCCTCAGCGTTTAACAGCCAATAGCTATTCTCTGGAGGTATCTTTGGGCCCCATAGCGGTAAAAGACGTATTTTTCAGCCAGAGGGAAATCGAAGCGCTATTGGCACAGCCGGTTTTCACCTCGACGGCGTCCTCGAAAAATAAGGTCGGAGAGGAACGAGAAAAAGACGACGATGACGAGGCAGAGCTAAGAGAGAACGGCGCTGGAAATTTTTTATTCTCGAATCATTTAGTTATTCGTTCAGGAATTAGCGGCAACTTGAACGCGAATCCGGTGGCGTTTTCTTATTGGTTTGAAACGTTAAAAGGGGCGAATCATAGGATATTTCATCCCCATTTCTACATAATTCCGGCGGGAACTTTTGGATATTCGGTTAGTTTTAGGTTCAGGGGCTTCTCTCACCCGCCGCCTTACGTGTGGTCCGTGCTGAAGGCGGGGAGTTTTTCCTGGTTCGATACGATACTAGACAGTCTGAGAATCAGAATTATGCTGGCTGGAAAAAGTATCGAGGACGACGAATGGATGAATAAAAAGTGCGTCGATCTCATTATCAGTTCGTTTCATAGGCAAAGTTTTTTTAAAACGATGTTCATTGATTTGTTGAACAGGGCCATGCGCGCCGGCTACGTGCTCGTTCGCCCAACTTCGATATTCGCTATGGAGGAAAGAAGAAGAAAAAGAACCTACTCCAACAAGACGCCGTCACCGTCGCCGCCATCAAGACCAATTCTTCTTCACCTCACGACCTTTCAGGGTGTCAGCGAGGAAAGCGTGCTGTTCTCGAAACTGTTGAGGGTAGACCCAGTTTTAACGGAAGACTGCTTTTCTCATCTAGTCGAGGAAAACGAGAATGACAAGTCGAGTCTGGAATTCTTCAAGAATTTTTTTAAAACTCGTTTCTACACTTCTCAATTGAACAGTCAGAGTATGAAGAAATTTAAATTTATCACGTTGGAGAAAATTAGCGCTAATTATAATTTCGACGTTCTCTTAAACCTCTACAGGTTCGTCAATAACGAATTCTCTTTCTACCTCAGCGACGCGGCTAAAAAAAATCTAAACACTTTTTTCTTCAACCCTGTATTCTTTATTCAGGTATGCATGTCTCAAAAGCTCTCGACCAACATGCTGCTAATAGCCAATTTTTTGGTCGAATGTGGACTGATTAAGGTCCCGGCGGCGGTACCCACACCCAGAACCCATTCCGCAAAAACTAGCGATGGGGTGAAATCATCATCGAGAGGCGCGTTCACGCCATTAAATCAGATTTTACGCTCGGAAGATAGTTTTTATTCGATTATCGAAGAGTGTCAGCGATTGACGTACCACCAGTTAATTAGGATAAGAGAAGAAACCGTCACCGCCGCGACCGTCGCCGATACCTCCACTGCCACTGCGACCGCCACCGCTAAAGCCGATGGTGCCGAAGCGGCAGCGGCAGCGGCAGCCGTTGCCCCCCACCAGACGGGTGAGGAAAGGAAACAACAACAACAACAACAACAACAACAACAACAACAGCAAAAACAACAACGGCAGCGGCGGCGGCGTGATAAGAACGCTATGACGACGGCGCCTCGAATGAAACCCGTGGAAAGTTTCGTATTCTTGATTACCTCTCAATTCGAAAAGGTAACTAAGTTGCCGGCATTCAGTTGCTGGCCCGACGCGACGATTAAAACAAACAAGCTCCTTCAAAACCCCGTTTTCACGCTCCTCTTCCAAAATCAGCCGAATATGTCGATTTTCGAAGAAAGCGTCGTTCTTTTCAACGTAATGACGGTTTTCAACTGCTATTTTTTCGCGCTTTATTTCTTCGACGCGCCCAATTCGTTCGTCCATCGACCCGAGCTTTTCAAAAAGCAAATGTTTTCAGACGTACACGTTTATAAAAATTTAACCAGTACCGAAAAGGAAAAAATGAGAAAGTGCTTGAACAACCTATTGGTTTTAGACTCTTCGCACACCATTAATTGCCATCACGTTTCTTGTAACCTGATAAAGAAATTTCTTCCACACGACCGTCTATACTTCGAGAAAATCAAGCGAATTTACGAACTCACGTGCCTGGAAAATTGCTTCGCGAATTTGACTAAAAATTTGATGCTAGTAAAGGACAACGACGACCGTAATGATAATAATAATAAAAGCCGCGACCGTTGTTGCGATCACGAATTCGTCGTGATGAAAGCGATAATGTTTTACGTCGATAATTTCGAGGAAATCGTGCTGCGTAAAAACGATTCCCTTTTCGAAGACTTTTGCGTCAACGACATTTTATTCAACGCACCCGCAAAAGGTTATAACTTTAATCCTAAAAGGCCTTTCTTCAATTCCGGCAACGCCGCTGCTGCTGATTCCTCTTTGCCTAGGATGGGCGGCGCGAGAAAAAAAAGATGTCGCGAAAACCGTACCTTTCCACCGAAAGAAAATGACTCGTACGACAGCGACGAGGATAATAGCTGCAGCGATAACGACTCTTCTTCTTCTTCATCTACCTTTTCATCTTCTAATTTCCCGAAATTGTTTTACGTTAATTAACCGTAGTATAATTTTTATTATAATTTCTTAATAAATTATTCTTATTTTGCGTGACAATACATCGCGGTCCTTTTGATCGTATTAGAACCGTATTAGGTCGTTCAATTTTTTTATAATAATATTTCACTCGTAAATCGTTTATTTATTTATAAAATGTAAAAATCAAAAACTTAATTTTTCGAATATCATTTATTAACACACAAAATAAATTTTTAACGGCTACTATGTAAAAATTATGAAATATACATTTATGAAATGTAAAAATCAAAAACTCAATTTTTCGAATATCGTTCATTAAGTAACACAAAAAATATATTTTAAACTCCTACTATGTAAAAGGTAAAGACGTATACTAGCGAATAATATATACATATATATATATAATATATATTATTATATATATATTATATAATATATATAATATTATATATTATATATATATATATATATATAAATAACAAAACCTAAAATTAATCAATCAACAACGTTTAATTACCGAGAAAAATAAGAAACTATTTCTTAAACCCTTCATCGAGAAATGCCGGTTATTTGGCATCGTAGATCTTGCTTTCTAATCTCCTTGATGCGACTAATCTCGTTTTTGATATCTAACACTAAGCGTTCTTTGAAGAGCCGTTTTCGTTTGATTGCGTAGACGAGGTCTTCGTATTTCCAATAATCGCGAGTATCGCGCAAGCGATCGATGATATCCCTCATAATACCCCTCACGTACCAACTGAAGATTCCTTTCGTAAAGCCATCGATCTTTCTATTTTCGGTTTTTTCATCGGTTCTAAAAATTTGGGTTTCGGGATCGTTCTCGCCTTGACGAATCCTAAATTCGATATAGGTTTCCTTGAGTATCTTGGTGGTTAATCGGATTCTTTCTTCAAACAATTCGAGTTCTTTAAAAAAGGAATATAAACGAGGATGTAAATCCAAAAAACCTCTTATCGCCCTATGTCCTTTAATTTCAAAACCGATTCCTTCGCCGATGAACCTTCCTCTTTCGTCGAGATATTCGACTTTGAGTTTAATCAGATCTAGCCCAAAACTACCCACCGCGTTCGTCTCGAACTCGGCTGCTATAACCTTCATATCGCCCTCTTTAGGAGGATCACAAAGGTAGTACGACTTGCTGTGGGCGTACATTTGTTGTACGTAATTGAGGTACATCGAGCACAATACTTTTTTCAAAGTATCTATATTTAAAATAAAGGAAAAGGAAGAATCGTCGAAATATTGAAGACGGAATGCGCAAATTTCGGTATCGAAAATGAGATGGTAATCTTCGTGGAAGTCGAAAGGGATATTCTCCAATCGCATGAGTCTCATTTGAAACGGCGGCTCTTCCATAGTATAGGTTAAATAAAGAACGTACCTCTTTTTTGTATTTTTATAAGATAACACTTAGACCGCGAATGCGGCTATAAAAGCACCGGCTCAAAATCGTCTAAATATAAGTTACCGGTTATAATAAAGTTAAGGTTTAAAACATCTTTTTTTAGGAAAAGTTTATTTATTATTTATTTAATTTTCTTATATTATTATTAATTACTATAATACTTATTATTATCATTATCTATATTTATATCTATTTATAAAATGAAAAAATAAATACAACCCGTTCCTTATCCATCCCGGTCGACATCACCGCTCGAATAAAACTTTTGCGATTTTTTTACGTCCAGGCTCAGAAGATGCCGATCCGAGACGACGATTTCGACCTCGCGGCGATAGTGCGTCTCGTAGTCTTCGATCAGTTTTGCGAGAGGACGATTGGCGGCATCGTCGTCGTCGGCGTCTTCGTCGTCGGCGGTGTTCGCTAGCAGTTGATCGAAATCGAAAGCCGATTTTAGAACGGGAAGGCGTACGCTCGGAAACCCTTTCGAGGAATATTTGAACACCTTACTGGTTTTGCCGACGATGTTTCCCCCATTTTTCAAAAGGTTGACGTTCGCCTTCCATTGCTTCTCTTCGAGGTTCCTGAGTAAAGTGTAAATTTTCGTTTCCGATTCGGGGCACACTCGAGCGTATTCCGAAACCTTATTATCGCCATCACCAATGCCGCCGCCGCCGAAGCTTGCCCGCCCCACCTCGGTATCTTTATGTTTAACATTAATATTATTATTATTATTATTATATTATTATTATTATTATTATTATTTATTATTATTGATTATTATATGATTATTATTATTATTATCGCTATTATTAATCCGGATTAAATACTTAAGGTGGCCGCGACAAACGCTGTCGATTTTTTCGTCCGAAAGCGACGAATCTTTAAAAATATATTCTTTGCAGTATTCCGAGAAATCGATAAAAAATTTACATAAGGCGTTGTTGAAAAAATAGTTGGACGAAATCTCGGAAGCATTATTGACGTCGAACTCCGGCAGCGCGTAGCGGATAATGTCGCTCTTGTTTAAAAGTCCGTACTTTCCGTACTGCGCGGTGAGTCGCGGCAATTTTCGTAAATTTTTTATTTTTGCGTCCGAACCTGAGCGGTCGATGTTGGGGAAATATTCGGTTTTGGTCTGGGAGTGCAATGTGTGACAGTAGCAAGCGCACGTCACTGCCGAATCGACGGTCGCGGTCGCGGTCGCGTTCATGGTCGGGAGGTGCGACGACAACGACGCGGTCTTCGTCGCAGTTGCCTCATTAGACGCCGCAGCGGGGGGTCTCTCGTCGTCGTCTTCGTCAGATTTTTTCTCGATATTATAAACCAATTTCAAGAGTTCGATATACTTTTCGTCGCTTAGCGAAAAATGAATCCCCTTCGAATATAATAGAGAGCGTAATAATTTCAGCAGAGATAGGACGTAAACGGCGAGTTTTTTATTGGTGACCCCGGACCCCGTCGGAATGTAGACCCGCCGCCGGTTTCCTAGAGCCGGCATGCTCATATCCAAATTGAAAGAGAGGAAGGAATTAATAATATATTCCGAGCTGCCTTCGCCCATCCCGAGGAGATTTTCCAGATGCCGAACCAGTAAGTTTTCATCGGAGTCAAAACTCGTCTCGCTGAATTGATTTCCCAGTCTTTCCACGAAACGGCGAATCAATTTGACCTGCGAGTACCCGCCTACGGGTGGAGAAGGAGGAGGAGGAGGAAGATTATCGCTTCCGCGATTCACGGCGTCAGGTACATCTCCACCGGGTTCGTTATTTTTGTTGTCGTGCCCTTTCAAATCCATTTGACATTCGTAGAGAAAAGATTGAAATCTCTCGATGAATAATTCTTCCGCGTTGAAAATTTTAAAAATTAAGCAACTGATTTTAAATAGTTTAGACAGGTTAGAATCTTTCATATCGTCCGCGAAAAGAACCCATAATTTATTAGGAACTAAAACCGTTATGTCCGGAGTGATAAAAAATGTCGTGGAATTGATTTTTTTATTCGCGTTATCCGGAGAAGCGGTTTTCAATTTCTTTTCCCGCGACTGAATATCTTCTCCCTCCCCTACTACCTCCGATATTTTCCTTTTTTCGCTAACGCCGCGGCTGTCTCTGCGGCGTTCGAGTATCTCGCGTATTTTGAAATAAAAATCAAAGTCGTTCTTAAAACTTTGTTTTTCGACCGATAGGAATAATGAAAAATTTTTCAAATCTTCCAAGATCGGCGGTTCGATCTCTTCGTCTCGGAGGAGGCTTTCACTCATAAACGCTTCGCAAGATTCTATCATATTTAAAAGCATCGACGAATGAAACATCGACGTCTCGACGACTTTTACGAAGCTCTCAAATTTTTCTTTCGGCGAATTCATGGCAGCGAGGGATTGAACGAACGAAAGACCGATCGACCGACGTTGACGCGGGTGACGTCATTAATATTTTTTTAAATAGAGAAAATTTTTAAATTTATCTTGTTATTATTAATTTATTTTCATTATTACGATTTAAGATTAAAAAAATGTTTATTAATTTTTTTATTTACCGGTACTTATATTATGTCTAATTGTATCTTTAATTATGCCTGCCATGTTTTTTAAAATATTTGCATCAGGGCGTAAATCAATGACAAACGTAAAAAAATAATTTATTAACAACTTTTATTTTAGAATATAAAAAAAAATAAAAAATTGCCCGTAAATTGCAAATGGAGGGCGCAAAGTAAAAACATGGTATACTGCAAAAATATGGCGTTTAAATCACAAAGTGTAGACGAAATCGGCTCGCAAAATTGCCATGTTAAAAAATAAAATAAAAAATAAAAAAATAGAATAAGAAAATAAGAAAATAAGAAAATAAAATAAAATAAATAAAAAAAATACAATATAATATAAGAATAAATAGTAGAAATACAATTTTTACATTATCAAATTGTTTATTATAAGTCCAACAGCTTTAAACAGTTTGTTAAAAAAATCGTGATTATCTAATAAAGAGGAAAGAACCAAATGAAATGTTTTGGGTTCGGGGTTTCGAAATTCTTTTAAAAGTTTAAAGAAAGAACACTGGTTGAGAAAATAAATATTTTCTTGTAACCATAATTGACTCTGGTAGAAATTTGTTTCCCTTTCGTAACTGTGGTTTTCATCATCGATCGATTCATATCGATCTGGTAATCCACCCGTATCTTCAAAACAATACTGTTTTACATTCCATCGAATGATGGGGTTTCCGCAAACATCGCTCAAAGTCACCATAAATTTTTTAAATAGTTGTTGATTTGGATTTCTTGTGTGTCTTTGAATACCGCAATTTAGAAAGCCAAAATACAATGTTCGTTTATCTACTAGGCATTTATCAAAATTAAATTCTATTCCTCTTTTCAAAGAACGGGTGTTAATGAAAAGCTCATAAATTTCGCAAAGATCGACAAATTCAAAACCGAAAAATACGACGATCTTTTCGATATTTGGAGAGACATTGCGAATATCGCTTAAAAGACTACTAAAATCGATCTTCAATTCCACCAAATTTCTGAAAACAGGTTCATTTTTTTCATGATCGTCTACTATCATTCGGCTACTACCATCACCACTTCTTTGGAAATACGAATCTTCAAAAGTGTTAATTCTGATTTCTAAGTGGGTCAGATTCGGAAAGGCTTCGACGAATTTACTATCTAATAAGCCGCAATTAGGATTTGATTCTTTAAATCTCTCTATTTTGTCGTAGCACAATCTCAAAACACGCACATTTGGAAATCGGAATGGAGAAAGGGTATCGACGCTTTCGTTTCTTCGAAGGATAACGTTAAATTGACAAACGTTTGGTAGATTCAATTCCAGGAAACTATCAATCTTTCTAATATTTCTTCGTAATCTGTTTCTAAAAATTTTGGTGTCCCAAGATTCGATTATTTTCTGCTCAATTTCTCTTCGCCATGATCCATGTCTGTGTAACCTACACTCAGGTCGAACCCCCGCGAACCCCTTGAAAGTCCACAGTTGAAAGAGCGTCATTACCGCGCAAAGCCCTTTACACGCGAGACAGAACGGGATTTTAATTAGGTTTCTTTCTACATCTTTTGTGCGAGCTCTACAAAAATTATCACTCATTACTCTTAGGGGATCACCGAATGTTATTTTATTTTTGGAAGACCCTAGCGTTTCGTGTTCTTTCCCCCCTTGTCGATCTTCGAACGGTGGTGGAGGACCTTCGCTGATATCCCATTCAATTATTCTTCTATTTTCGATTTCAATCACTAAGATTAAATTAGTTAGTTTTTTGCCAAAACAATTATCGCATTCGCGAGATCGATCTGTCATAACATAGCCGTAGTCGGGAAATATTTCTTCTTCCGCTGAGAAACTGAAAATCAATTCTAACGCTTTCACTCCAGTCTTTGCGGCTAGTAGTCGTACACGATCGCTATCAACAACTGTAGATGGGTGTTTATGGTTTAAACGCACTCCGATTTTTTGTAAGTTAAACAATGATGAGACTTCCATAATTTCCTCGATGTTGTTATGATCAACTATTATTGATGTTAATTTCTTTAATGGAGGAATGCTAAGTTTCCGCATTTTACTCAAAAAATCAATTTCCACAACCGTTTTATTCAATTTTAAAGATTCCAAATCGGATTTGCTAATCAAAGCCTCGTTCGCTGCCTTGCTTAAAATAAAGGGGACTAGACGTTTCACCCTAAACACTCCTTGAACATCCTGGAAATCCCTATTGGAACATCTGCAAATTATTTTTAAGGCGTTTAGATTCGGAAACAAGGTTGAAATACTTTTTATTATTTCGAGAAAGTCATCGTGGGTGAGGAGGTCAGTACCCGTATTAGCGATTTCTAGCTCCTCGATACCGAATAAAGGTTTTTCTTTCATTAATAATAATTCAGTTAACTTTAAGAAGGTTCCATACTTATCCAAAGAAAATTTAAAAGATTTCAAGCGTTCGTACGCGGTACTCATCTTTCTAATAACTTCAGCGACGGTTTTAGCACCCGCTGGAATACCATCTGTCGAACGGTCCGTTGTTGTTGCTGATGCTGCTGCTGCTGCTGCTGCTGCAGCTCTCACCATATGCTCGGTCAACGTCAATGTTATTGATTCAGTCGCCCTGTACGGGGTTTGCGTCGCATTATCGAGAAAGTCTAGAAAGTTCTCCGAGGTTTTTTGCTCGTTGTCCGAATCAAATAAAGATAAGAGCAGGTTAAAATTTAATTCCGTCGCCCCGTGTTTTGCGATAAAATAATTCATAATCAAATCGCAGTTTCTAGCGAAATTTTTCGAATCCGAAACATTGTTGTACGCATCTTGGAAGGACGGTGTTTCGAAAATGACATCCATAGTTAATTCTTGTAGCTGTTTCACATTTTTATCCATTTCGATTTGTTTGTTGAAGACTAGGGAAAAAATGGACTATGACGACTGACGTAGCAGTTTTATTATCTTTAGAAAAAAAACTATCCAAAATCTTTTCAATGAAGAATAGAAAATTGTGAGGTAATGTTCTAGTAACGGTATTGTTAACGACGACGGACGTAAATACTTAGCGAAGCAACGATACCCAATGAAGAAAAATATAATAGTTCAACCAGCATTTATAGGCTGCAAATAAAAAAATAATTGATTTAAGTTTTTAATACATCTTTTTTTATTTTTTTTTTTTTATTATTCTATTATTTTTAAACACGCCATGCTTTTTGTGCTGCTGTGTTTACGATAAAAAAAACGCATGCTAAAGCGAGTCGCAAACGGAGTGAGTGTAGCGATTGAAGTAAGCCAAAGCGTCAGCGCACGCCCTTGCACGTGCTCAGCGAACGAGCTTGAACCGTAGAGTTCGTCCCGATATATTGACGTTGCGAAGGAAACTGATATAAAGCAAAGGTCTAAGTGTTAAAAACTAAAAATTCCCAAAGAAAATAATTCACAAATTTTTTTAAAGACGAAATTATTTTTCGGAATTAGCACTTCGACCTTCGACTTATATTACTTCACAACGAGGCGTTACTATATGACGTCATAATCTGTTTAAAGACGCTTTTTTGATTCCCGTAAGGCGACACTATATTATAGTGACGTTTAGAATGGAACTCAAAAACGACCGAACGTGCTCTCACTACGCTTTTTATGATGTAAACTATCGTTGGACCGGTTATAGTGAGGTTTAGAAGGGAACTGATGTCAGTCGAAGGTCTAAGTGCGAAAATCTAAATTTTAATATCCATGGAAAAAAAACGCTTAAGGAACGAAACATTTATTTAGCACTATCTCCCGAGAAGTAAAAAGTAACGTTATTTCGTGTTTTCGCTTCTCGCGTGATTTGTATATTTACCGAAAAATATTATTTTTTTAAATTTTTTTAATGCGATTATTTTTTTTTAATTTAGTGTCCCAAAAAATACCATTTTCTTTATTAAATCATTTTTTTAGGTGACTATATTAAAAAAAATTAAAAATTATAGTAAATTATAAATTATTATTTATCGTTAAATATACGAATCTCGAGCGAAGCATAAACACGAAGTAACGTTACTTTTTATTTCCCGGGAGATGGTGCAAAATTAATTTTTCGTTCCCTAAGCGAGCTTTTTTTTCGAAGAAAACCAAAAAAAATAATTATTGAAAAAAAATTTATAAAGAATTGATATCCAGGTTAATTTTCTTTAGTTAGAATATTTAATTATCATCATACAAATTTTGTTTAATGTAAATATTCTTTTTTTTTAATTTAGTCTCCCACAAAATACCGGCGTTTCGAAGGGAACTGATATAAGTCGAAGGTCTAAGTATAAGTCGAAGGTCTAAGTGCTAAAATATAAAAATTCTCAAAGAAAATAATTCACAAAAAAATTTTAAGTCGAAATTATTTTTCGGAATTTGCACTTAGACCTTCGACCTATACCAGTTCCTTAAGCGGCGTCACTATATGACGTCATAATCGGTTTGACTATAGTTCGAGTTTAAGAAAATGGTATTTTGAAAGCGATTCAGCCGCTTTTCGCGATTCCCGTAGGCGACACTTATTAAAAGTGGACGTTTCGAAGGCGAAACCCAAAACGACCTAACGTGATTCGGGCGACACCTTTAGGTATAAACAATCGCTTCAACCCGATATAGTGATGTTTTCGAAGGGGCGAACTGAATAAGTCGAATGTCTAAGTATAAGTCGAAGGGCTAAGTGCTAAGTCGAAGGTCTAAGAATAAGTCGAAGGTCTAAGTGCTAAGTCGAAGGTCTAAGTATAATTCGAATGTCTAAGCATAAGTCGAAGGTCTAAGTGCTAAGTCGAAGGTCTAAGTATAATTCGAATGTCTAAGCATAAGTCGAAGGTCTAAGTGCTAAGTCGAAGGTCTAAGTATAAGTCGAAGGTCTAAGTGCTAAGTCGAAGGTCTAAGTATAAGTCGAAGGCCTAAGTGCTAAAATATATAATTTCTCAAAGAAAATAATACACAAAATTTTTTTAGGTCGAAATTATTTTTCGGAATTTGCACTAAGACCTTCGACTTATACTAGTTCCCTAAACGGCGTCACTATATGACGTCATAATCGGTTTAACAATAGTTTAAGCTTAAGAAAATGGTATTTGAAAGCGTTCAGCCGCTTTCGCGATTCCCCTGAGGCGACACTATATTATAATGACGTTTTGAAGGGAACCCAAAAACGACCTAACGTGATCTGGCAACATCTTTTAGGTATAAACTATCGCTTTAACCCGATATAGTGACGTTTCGAAGGGAATTGATATAAGTCGAAGGTCTAAGTGCTAAATCTAAAAAATCTCAAAGAAAATAATTCACAAAAAATTTTTAAGTCATAACAAGCCGAGGCTTGCTCCTTACGGAGCAAGACTTGTCTTTGAGCACGTGCTACGCACGTGCATAGGGCTCGCTTCGCTCGCCCGAGGAAACCGGTCTTGAGGGCCATTTTTGGGCACTTTTGGCGATGATGACAAAATCGATGTGACCCGCGTCTTAGAAAACAGGGCTGTTTTTTTTTAAAAGGATATAGATTATTTTTCGGAATTTGCACTTAGACCTTCGACTTATACCAGTTCCCTAAGCGGCGTCACTATATGACGTCATAATCGGTTTAACGATAGTTCAAGCTCAATAGGGGGTTTTGACACAAATTTGTGCCATGTTCCCAATAGGGGTTTTGACACAAATTTGTGCCATGTTCCCAATAAGGGTTTTGACACAAATTTGAGGGAGACTAAACTATAAGAAATAATAATATATAGAGTACACTTTAAAAATTAACTTAAAAAATCTTAAGGGTTAAAATCTCGCGCTTCGATCGAGGCACGAAATAACGTTACTTTTCACTTCTCGGGAGATGGTGCAAAATAAATTTTTCGTTTCTTAAGCGAGTTTTTTTTCGAGGGAAACAGAAAATAATAATTACGGTTTCTAAGTCTATAAAGAATTGTTATTCAGGTATCCACATATTGTAAAATTATTTTTTTTCTTTGTTCTTAATTTTTCTTAGTATTAATAATTAATTATCAACACACGAAGCGACAGTCTCGCGCGCGTTTTTTTATTTTTTTTATGTTTTCATTGGAAAACCGATGCCTTACAATGCCAGTAGGAGGAAAGTAAGAAAATATCGTTTTTTTATGAATTTATTAATGTCATAACGAAAAACATTTTTAAAAAAGGTATCTAAAATGTATTCATATTCATTGGAGGAGTCAATAAGCGACGTCTCCCACGTAGATTCTCTCGCTGAATTCAAATATTATTTCGAAAATGGTAAGAGACGGATACTTCTATCTTTCCTATTCGGAATTAGCGAGTGTGAAAACGTAGAATGATATGTTTTCTTATCTTATCTTTTTTGTATTTTTCTTAAATAAAGTTATAAAAAAATGTAGTTTTAATTGTTTAATATCGTTTTATATACATATATGAACGAAGAAAAGAAAAGACGCGAAAATAATAATTTCGTTCAATCGTTATCGGTTTCTACCACCGGGTGAGAGAGGCAGTCGTTAAAGGAAGATATTTTTTCCGAAAATACTCTATACGAACAAACCAGCACCCGATATTTGCGAATATCCTCTTCGATAGAATTTTCTGCGCGCTTCATTTCCTTCAACAACCGTTTCGACTTCTTCTCCGCCTCGAGAAAACTTCTTAAAGACGAATAAAAATGTTTAATTTTTTCTTCGGCTTCTCTTAGAAACACGAGTCCCTTAACGCCGCTCGCGCCGCCTTTTTTGACGCTCTTTTCTAAATTGTATTTTATACGCTCAAAATCGAAAACGTTCTCTCGCCACGAATATTGAACGTGGAAACTGGATCTATAAATTTCGTCGTTATTCTCGCAGAAGGGCTTCGTCAGCTCCGCCTCTAATCCCGCATTTTCTCGTTCGTCTACGCTTCCGATAAACATTTTGAATAAAGGGGACGAATAATTATCGGGCGAGTCCTTGTTATTCAATAGGGGATTATTCGTTCGAACTAAATAATAAATCTCCCCTCCGCGCTCTTCTTTCTCTTCCTCTTCCTCTTCCTCTTCCTCCCCCGTTGGCAGCTCCGTTTCGTAAAACGCGCCGAGAAAAGAATCATCGTCCTTTCCCGATTTTCTTCGCCGTCGCGACGACCTCTGCTGTTGCGAAGGTTCATTTTTAAAATAAATATCGTGTTCGTAAATACGCTCCTTCAAGTACGTTTTAGCCGCTAAAACTTCTGTCGCCGAATAGTTTGTATGGTCGTCGTCCTCGTCGCGATTGAAGACGCCTCGCTCGCCTAATAAAGGTAAGATTTCGGTATTTACTCTTTCAAAAACGCCGCCGCCGCTCTCGTCGTCGGTGACGCCCCTCGCGTCTAGCACGAGCGGCCTTATCCTCGCGAATGCGACTCGCGCGAAGATCATGTGGCGCTCGGCCTCTTCGCGAGATTTCTAAGAAATTAATATCGTTATCTGGAAACCTTACGTAATATTCGTTTAAAAGCCATTTAGCCAGGCAACAAACGAAGTGACTCTGCAGTTGAATGGTATTCAGATACTTTCGGATATCCTGAATTTTTTTCTCCGAAGCGTGTCGAACGAGTTCGTCCGTTATCACCTCGATCGCGAGTTTAAAGTACAAAAAATAAAATTTAAAGTGCAACATGGCTTCCCTCCGGTGTAAAAGTGATCGTTCTTTGAAAAGGAATCCGAGCATTTCTTCGCGCGATAAACTTTCTCTAAATTTCGACAAGACCATTCTTTTTTTCTCCAAGTGTTTCGCTTTTCTCTCGACGTCCTCGATGCAAGAATCCAATAAATTATTAAAGGAGTTTTTTGAAGAATATATTCGATATTGAAGAAACAGCGACGTGTTCCTGTGAATATTATCGTTATTACCCATCGTGTCGTCCGTTATTTTTACGTATTTTACTCAATCGACGATGATTAAAATAAATTTATGGCTGTATATTTAAGCAAAACGTATACACTCGTAGGAAAAAAGTTTTTTAATTTTGTTTTTATGTATTTTTCGCAATCAGGTTGATTAAAATAAAGGTATAACTAAAAACATTTTTTTATTTACACAAAAAGTACACACTTTTAAAAATAAAACGCGAAAATTTTTTATAATATATAATATAATATAATATAACATAATATCTTCAATTATCGAAATACAAGTTAAATATTTTTGAAATTTCGTGGTCTAAAATCTTTTGAATTTTTTTGTCGGATTTCGATGACCACCTGGTGTAAAGGTAATTCACGTAAACCTCGCCAAATATCTTATACTTAGACTTCCCAAAGTCAGCTTCCTGCATTCGCCTAAACGATGCGAGCATCTTCTGATCCCCCAAAAATTTAGCGGTGAAGCGTTCGTCTTTCGAACTTTGAGGAATAAAAGATACGTCGAGTATCAATTCGTTGGTTTCGGCGTCGAGCCGAACGTACCGTCCCAATGCCTCAATGACTAGCCGGTGCCAGGTCGGAATTTTTCCCTTCTTCATTTTTGGTTTGTAGCGAAAATTCTGGGCCTCCACGAATCTGCAAAATGCGATCTGTACGAGAAAGTCCAAAAGATCGGAGGTGAACTTATCTCCACAGCCATCGGTGACGCAAAGTTGTTCGACGAAATACCGGTTGATCGCGAAGGGCAGGTGAGTGTTCATGAAAGGGATTTTAATCCCATTTGTCGTTCTCAGGTTGACGTTGTTATACACTTCACCCATGGCCCTTTTCACTTGCGCGAGCGTCACTTCGCTGACGACATTGTTTTCAATATCATCGACGATTTTAGATACCAAGAAACTTGCTCGTAGAGCGTTATTAGATTTGATGTTGCCACCAGCGGCAGCAGCGGCGGCGGAGGCGGCGTACGGCGATGAATATTCTATCGTCACTTCGGTGTTTTGACACATTACAGTTTCCTTCACCAAATGTCCGGCGGAGGAAGAAGAGGGGGAAGACGGGAGAGGAGAGACGACTTTCGGAATGTGAATTAAATCTTTGATATCCCGAATCCCCTTAACCATATTTTCGTAATCGGGGTTCATTAACGACACGGAAAGGTGGTCGTAATGATGATCGCTGTTATCCGTTTCCCTTTTAACGTCTCCATCGTCTCTCGACGGCGGCGGCGATATTTCACTACCCTCAAAATTAGTTTCTTCGGATGACTGCCACTCGCCCTCTTCTTTTATTTCTACTTTTGGCTCCAACAGACAACCGTCCGATTCGTAATCGGGTTTCATTAACGACACGGAAAGGGGGTCGTAATTAGAGTTCGTCACGAGTATATCAGCGTCGCCGCGATAGTCGCAGCTATCAGTTTCCCGTTTAAAGTCTCCATCGTCTCTCGACGGCGGCGGCGATGTTTCACTACCCTCAAAATTAGTTTCTTCGGATAACTGCCACTCGCCCTCTTCTTTTATTTCTATTTTCGGCTCCAACAGACAACCGTCCGATTCGTCGTCATCCATTGGAAGTGGACCATCGGTTGATTCCTTCGTTCGCCCAGTTTCGACGGCGGCTGTGGGTGACGCATTTTCTGTCAAATCGTGTAATAGATCGTCTATGTTAAAGCTATTGTCACTATTTTTAGGAGCCGACAAATTCTCTTGTGGACCCTCGACGTTTGTTCTCTCTCGAAGTAATCGCTGCTGCTGCTGCTGCTGCTGCTGCTGATGGGCGCATTTGGGAGACCTTAGGGTGTATTGTCCATCGTAAAAAAGACTACTCGATGGCGTTTGTTGTTGCTGCCACTGGGAGATGTATTCGGGAACCGCAGATGCAGTGTTTTCACCCTCGTAGCAAAAGAGACTCGGTAAAGGTTGTTTCTGCTGCTGCTGCTGCTGCTGCTGCTGGTCATTCTGTCTCCGGGTGTATTCTGGGACAAAAAATCGTGGAAGCTGCTGCTGCTGCTGCTTCTGGTCATCCTGTCTCCGGGTATATTCTGGGACAAAAAATCGTGGAAGCTGCTGGTGCTGCTGCTTCTTCTGTTGCTGAGGATGTTGGGTAATTTCTAAGAAATTCGGTTTCTCATGAGGAAACAAACGCGTTTGTCGATGATTTTGCTGAAGATATTCGAGTTTTCCTACGTCGCTCGCACCTTCTTGATAAAAAATACACGGTCGCTGCTGGGTGTATTCTGGAACAAACATACGCGATTGTAGCGGTAGCTGCTGCTGCTGCTGCTGCTGCTGCTGCTGCTGCTGCAGATATTGAAGAAATCCGGCGTCGGACGTTTCTTCGTAAAGTTGTTGTTGCGATTGCTGCTGCTGCTGCTGCTGCTGTTTCCTAGTATATTCTTGAGTAAAACTCGCTTCCGAATTATACAACATGTGGTGTTCTTTATTCTTTAAATTTTTAAAAGAGTGAGATTTGTAGTGGAAATTTGACCTTTGCGTCAAAGATCTATTAAAACCTTCCTTTTCACCAAGATGTCCCGAACGCATTCCAAAATCTGAAAAATTGTAAATTCGTATTTTTATATTAAAATAACAGGATGATTTATTTACAGTAAAAACTGTTATTTATAAAGCGTTGATCATAAAACGAGTTGGCTAGAATTAAACTTACCGTATCTAAATACTGGGATATCCGAGCGATTCTCGACCTCTCCGTCAACCCGAACGAACTGATGACGATTCCCATTCGTCGAACTAATTCGATCATGGTAGTGATAATATTTCTTCTGTTGTTGTTGCCGCACGGGTGCTTCGTCGAACAAACTCGGGAGGAGAGCGGGGTTTTCTTTAGGCGCCAACCGCGGAAAACAATGTAAATCCTGATCGAAAAGTGTATTTTTTTCCACCTCCTTCAAATAATCGGACAAGCTTTCGTTTTCAGATAAGGGACTCGATTCCTTTCGAGATATTCTCAAATCCAATCCGGCATCTGAAATATTTAGATTATTAATATCAATGGTGAATACTTTAAATGTTTTAGCGCTAAAAGTAATATAAATTTTTTTTTTTTATAAAAAAAGAGTTTTTCAATTGGGTTTTATATATATATATATATATATATATATATATATATATATATATATATATAATAAAGTATATATATATATTATATATATATATATATATATATATATAATCCCACCTACTTTTATTAAAAAAAAAGTTTCTCCTATGTAATTTTTTTCATTCCACTCGATAGATCTGTCTACTACGACGTCTTTGATTTCCGTCAAACTGTTTGTTTCTAAAACCGCCGATGATGATGCTGCTGCTCTCGCTGCTCCTGATGGATCGTTCGAAATGACAGTTGGGTGGTGGCAGATATTCAGCAAGGAATCGATTTTACTTCGATCGCTAGATTCAGGAAGCCAACGACCTGCTGTGAGAAAATAAAAATGAGAAAAAATCAGTTACATTTCCTTCTAAAATAAATGATTGATGAAAATTACAATTTTTTTCAAAATATAATGGTACAGAAACGAGCGAATAATTCAATTTTTCCTACCCATTTCCTCCATAGGAAAAAGAAGAAGACGACTTTTCCTTTCCTTGTAAGGGAGCGGCGGTGCAAGATAATTTCTTTTCTTTAAGGGGAGAATGGTCTTTTCCTTTTTTTCTTTGAGAATATCGTTAGACGGATGCTGAGAGGATTTTTCTTTTTTTCTTCGTTTTGATCGACCTTTCTTTGCTAGTTTTTTAGAATTTTTACCCGATTTTTCCGAGGTTGCGACCACATCTTCCGTAAGTTCGAGAAGATTTTTTCCTTTAGGATTTCTATTTTTGCCCATATTTTCAACACTCGAAGACGCTTCTTTGCTAGATTTAAATCTTTTCGCTTTATCGTCGTCATTCTCCTCCTTTTCGTTTTTTCTAAATTTAATTTTTATTCCGTAACTATGCTCGATATCTTCGGCGCACCAAGAATCATCGCTACTCATCGCCGCCGCCGAAGGTTTGGTTATTCTCGCGGTCACAATTTCTTCGTTGAGTTTTGAAGACATATTCTTTCAAGACGACACCCTATGATATATTACGCGAATAGAGTATTCGAACTAACAGTGAGTTTACCTCTCTGTCTCACACTTCAAAGAAATTGAATGAATTTTCAGTCGCCATGGCTTATATATATATTCCCAGCCGTGGGTGCTATCCCGCCCACTTTGCTGAGTTCGCAAAGCCACTTCGAACACGATTGGTTCCCCGCATTGGAGCTCCAACCCAGTTTTGTTAACCCCTGTACTATTCCCCCCATCGGAATCGTCGTTTACGTGGCTGTTTGCACTCGAATAACCGCTATTGGTTAAAGAAATAATGTTCTGACTTCTACCCCACAAACCCCTCGCGTATTGCTAATGTTGCAAATATGTTTCGAATTTTATTGGCTCGGATACGTTAGAGCGTCCGCCTTACACAACGCCTCGTTTCATCAAATGCGGCTCACCGACCCCAGCGGGACTGCGCGAAACCCTAAAATATATAATTGGCCGGCCCTCAGCGCGTCATACCGTTGACTCACGAACGCCACCCAGAAAAACGAACGAACGAACGAACGAACGAACGCACGACGCTATCGTTAAACCTCATATAGTGACGTTTTAGCGGGAACTAAGAAAAGTCGAAGGTCTAAATCCAAAATCTTGAAAAATATTTAACTTTGAAAAAAAAAATATTATTTTTTTTTTATAAAAACAACTTTTGACCCGATAGGTTTCTTACGTTTGTTTCAAACTAACAAAAGGAAGTATAATAATAATAAGTTAATAAAAAGCAAACACCATTTTTTCTAACAATTTTATTCAAATAAAAAACTCAAAACAACGATAAATACGGAAAGTTAGTCGGGTTTACATAAAGACAATGTTTCTACCCCGCGCCTCTTAGCAAAATTTATCGAGCGGACTTTAATTCTTCGAGCGATGAGATAAAGCTTTCTTTTTTAGTTTTTTTAATTTCGTCCTCTCTTTAATTTTTTCAATTTTGTGCTTTAACTTTTTCATTTGTAGACTCGCCGCATTACCCAAACTGTTTTCGTCGTAATTGATCAAAGTTTCCTTTACGTCCTTTAGCCTCTCCGCGATTTCGGCGTTGCGCGAACTTATTCGTTCGTTTTTGGCATGGAGGCGGTTGAGTTCGTCCTGAATTTTAACGTAACGTTCGTCGATTTCTTTAAGGCCATTTCTAATAATTAACTCTATTACGACCGCCTGTTTCTTGAGATCCTCGATGAATTTGAAGCACCTTTCCGTGTCCCGCGTCAACATCGAATTTTCATAGTTTCCGGGATCCATCGGACGAAGTTACGTAAGGCGAATAGATTGAAACGCGCCGTCAAACGGTGGAAGAAGAATAATGTACTCGAAAATTCTGGAGATGAGGAGGGAAGGATTTAATATGATTGGTCTACGTGCAAAATATTCGAATAAAAAAAATTTATTATCTAATAAATATTTATTTATCTTACCTGTTTTTTTTTAACATTAAAAAAAAATAGCAATGATATTCACCGAATAAGTAAATTGATTACAATCTTTTTAGGCATTCCTAATTTTTTTACTCTACGATTCATCGGGAATCGACGACCTCAACGGGAGAGAGAAACATTTTATTTTGCGATCAATATTTTGCGCCAGGTCCACAATTTCCGCAGCGTCTCGTTTACGAGCCTCACGGCAACTCCGATTTCGGTCTCTCATTTCCATAGTCGAATTTTTAGTTTCCTTTAATCTGTCGCCCAACTCCGTTTCCACTACACGACGGCGTCGAAGGATTTCTTCGTTAAAGAAATTCAGCAAATAATTTTGCCGTTCTTCGATACCGTCTAAGATTAATTTAATACGTTCGAGCGAGGCTCGGGGATCTTCATCATCGGCGGCGGCCGAAAGATCCTCTTCGTTTCCCGATGGTGTCAACGTCGTTTTCGTTTTTTGGCCGGCGGTTATAGTTACATCACACTTTTCCTCTTCAGCGGTGTCGGCAGTTTCGGCAGTTTCGGCAGTTTCGGCCTTGAAACGTTTTCCTTTGCGTCTTTTGCTCAATTTGGATCTCTCGGCGGCGTCGGCAGCGGCGACTTCGTCGAGCGCTTCGTGTTTCTTTATTTTATCTCGTCTTTCCCGCTCGCACCTTTCGAAGGCGTCCCGAATTTCCCCGAGATCCGATAAAACGACGAAACCGTCATCCTCGAGCTGCGATTTATTTTTACTTCTCTCCGTCGACAAATTTCGAAAAAAAAACTCTTTTAAAACTGTTTTCCTTTTCTCTGTTTTAGGGCTATTGAGGTATTTTTCGCAGTGGTCCCAGTAGTTCTCCCGGAAAGATTCAATTTTGTCCCGGTTGATCTTCATAAAAACGTCTACCGCCAGGCGTAAATTCTCGGCGTCGTCTTTAATTCCGGGCGGCAATTTCTCATCGTATTCGGCTAATACTATACAGAGGGGGAGATCCTTTTCGGTACCTAAATCGGGTACGCGGCTTCTCTTCGAGCCGAAAAATTCTGATTTTAACGACTTGTACAGGCTCCCCTGAATTTTAATCTCGTTTCTCTGAAATCCTTTGCAAACTCGGATCCACCTCCACAGGTTTCTATAGTGGGAACCACCCAATTTTTCAGGCTCCGTCATTTTTGAATCGGTTTCGATTTTTTTTCCTCTAGCGATCAAGGATGGATGAAGTGATAAGTATTAATAAAATATTCGCATTTTTAAAATAAAAAAAATATTTATTTATTTATTAGGAATTAATAAATTTTTAAGGGCCTGTAAATAATAATTTTCTATTATTATTATAATATATTCTTAAGAGAATGTTTACGAAAAAAAGAAAATACGCGTTTTTTTTCGTCTTTTTCCTAAATAGTTTCTCGCTTCTATCGTCGAAAAACTTACTCCCGAACCCCGCGACATCCGATAAAACGGAGCGGCTCTATTCCGAATCGAATTTGTCATCCGATGGCACCAAAAACGTCGACGAAGAAAATCCAGTCTACGACGAAGACGATGACGACGCCTACTACGATAACGGATTCGGCGTTAATAACTCTATAACCATTATCGGCGAGAAAACAAAAGAAAATGATGCTGAATACACCCCTTCGTCTATCGAAATAATAGATCAAAAAGATTTGGAGGAAGGTTTGAAACGTATCATTAGTGATATAATGGGAAGGGATATTTTGGGATCGACGGCAAAAAGCGCGTTGGAATTCGTATTCGTGATAGTCGCTTTGTCGATCATATTATACTTTGGCGTGAAGAAGCGATCGCTCATTCCAATACTATACTTTTCGATGAAGGAATATATTCTCAAAAAAAATAAAGTCGCGAACGTCGAGGAAGAGGGGGGGCGCGATTAATAAAGTCGAGGAGGGAATTAGTTCGAAAGAATTATAAAAAGGGGCGAAAGTCTCATTCTGGTTAAGAGATATTTTCATCTCCAAAAATATGTATAAATAAGTTCCTTTTTTATATAAATAAATTTATTAATCTATAAATTATTAAAAAATTATTAAAGATTTATCTATATACGAATTTTATCTATATACGAATTTTATTCATTGAAATAATTTTATTAGTATGTTGAACTGATCGATGATGATAAATTTAAGATGAGGGAGGAATCTCCTTTCTTAATCGACGCAGTCGTAGCCCTAGCTTCTCAAACTAAACTATTATTATAATAATATTTACAGATAAAACCGGTCCACAAATCTTTAAGATGGAAAGATCATTATCTTCGTCGTCGACTTTATATATGTCGGATAGCGGTTCCTCAGACTCTTCTGAGCACCCTTTATCACCGTCAGAACTCTCTTCTTCTTCTTCTTCTTCTTCTTCTTCTTCACATTCGTATTCTAACGTATTCCGTTATGAATATGGCGACGACGACGATTGGGACCCAGAAGTGGATTATTCTAGCGTGCCGGCGAAACTTTCGATACATCTACGGGAATACGGTGAAGATATAGAAGCTGGAGGGGGAAAGAAAAATATCGAAAAAGACTTGGAAATCTTCGTCAAAAAATCGGAAAAAATGGAATTTTTGAACATAAAAAACAAAAATAAGGTTTTAAATTTTGGGAAGAAAATAAAAAGCGAAAATGGGCACGCCGT
>JABUQX010031095.1:0-14319 GCA_015478945.1 Trachelipus rathkii | reverse complement strand
TCAGATTCAGCCTTTGTAACCTGCGCAGTATACTCCTATTTATATAATCAGTTCTGTCTATCTTTTTAAAAAAAAAAATAATAAATGTTTCTTCTGATTTTTATTGTTTTTATTCAGTTTTTGTAGATTCAAATATGTTTTTGTTTTTCTCTAGCATTTACCATTTTTGTGTTACGACGGCAGAAAGTATTTATTGGCATCTCATTTTGTATGGTGGTTACCGTTACAAAAAAAAAAATAAATAAAAAATAAATGTTTCTTCTGATTTTTTTTATTTTTTTTCAGTTTTTATGCAGACTCAAATATGTTTTAGTTTTCTCTAGTATTTACCATTTTTGTGTTACGACGGCAGGAAGTATTTATTGGCATCTCATTTTGTATGGTGGTTACCGTTACAAAAAAAAAAAAATAAATAAATGTTTCTTCTGATTTTTTTTATTGTTTTTTATTCAGTTTTTTTATGCAGATTCCAAATATGTTTTTAGTTTTTCTCTAGTATTTACCATTTTTGTGTTACGACGGCAGGAAGTATTTATTGGCATCTCATTTTGTATGGTGGTTACCGTTACAAAAAAAATAATTTTTTTTTTGTTTCTTCTGATTTTTTTATTGTTTTTATTCAGTGTTTTATGCAGATTCCAAATATGTTTTTAGTTTTTCTCTAGCATCAACCGTTTTTGTGTTACGATGGCAGGAAGTATTTATGTAGAGAAGATGCCAATAAATACTTTCTGCCGTCGTAACACAAAAACGCTAGAGAAAAACTAAAACATATTTGGAATCTGCATAAAAAACGAATAAAAAACAATAAAAAAATCGGAAGAAAAAAAATAATTTTTTTTTGTAACGGTAACCACCATACAAAATGAGATGCCAATAATTACTTCCTGCCGTCGTAACACAAAAACGGTCGATGCTAGAGAAAAACTAAAAATATATTTGGAATCTGCAAAAAAAACTGAATAAAAAACAATAAAAAAATCAGAAGAAACAAAAAAAAAATCTTTTTTTGTTACATTGTGATATTTAAGTTTCGACTTTTAATAATGTATCTCTCTCTCTCTCTCTCTCTCTCTCTCTCTCTCTCTCTCTCTCTCTCTCTCTCTCTCTCTCTCTCTCTCTCTCTCTCTCTCTCTCTCTCTCTCTCTCTCTCCTCTCTCTCTCTCTCTCTCTCTCTCTCTCTCTCTCTCTCTCTCTCTCTCTCTCTCTCTCTCATTATATATTTATAAGTGTTAATACCCAACAATAAATATATATATAGCATAATAATATATATATATATATATATATATATATATATATATATATATATTATAATATAATATATATATATATATATTTATACTTTTAAAAATATCAATATATAATAATAATATATATAATTTCATATAATAATAATATATATATATATATATAATAATAATAATAATATATAATCACGAATTTTTTTTAAAAATATATATATAATAACTATATAAATATGCATGTACAATATCAATAATAATATGCTCTAATGATATACGGTATAGTAAATCAAAAGAGAGGTAAATGGGAAAACTTTTTGAAATCAATAAAGTTTGGCTTGGATAAACTTTTCTTTATGCGTTTTTTTGTTTTTTGGTAAAATAATAAAATATAACCTTTTTTTCAGATAGAGTTTATATATTATAATGTACCCTCTTATTTTTACTTTATGTTTATGTAAAACTCAAAAATAACTAATAATTTTATACCAGTTTACAGTTATCAAAAAAATTTAAGAGTCTAAAGAAATTTATTAAGGGAATTTTAAAATATGTGTTAGCATATGTGTTATAGCAGTTTCCAGTAGTGATTTTTCCTTACTTAACGGTTTTGGTACTAACTGGTACATTAAAACCATCAAAATAGCATAAAAAAACAAAAAAACAAAAAAAAACAATTGGTTTATTTGGTTTATTTAAAAAAACCAATGGTTTTTGGGTTTCCAAAAAAACCATGGTTTTCCAGCCCCTACTATATATATAACAACAACATATAACTATATGTATATATATATATATCTTATATATATATATATATATATATATATATATATATATATATATATATATATATATATACTTTTATATATATATACATATATAGATACATTATATATATATATATATATATGTATATATATATATATATATAATATAACATATATATATATGTATGTAATTGTATTTTGCGATCAATAATAGCCAATATATATAATAACATATATATATATATATATAATAATAATATATGTATATATATATATATATATATATATATATATATACTATAATATATATATATATGTTTACATATATTTGTATATATATATATATCTTCTAATAGCTATATATATATAACTTATATATATGTATGTATATGTATATATATATATGTATGTAATATATATATATATATATATATAATAATATATATAATATAATAACAACAATAATATAACAATATGTAATAATATTCATACATAGAATTGTTATAACAATGCAATAACCTATATGTGTAATAGATATTCGTATATATGTAATAATAATATGCAATAACAATATGTGCTCTATCATAATAGCAATAACATAAGCATATATATATATATATATATATATATATATATATATATATATATATATATATATATATATATATATATATATACCTACTATATATATATATATATATATATATATATATATATATATATATATATATGAGATCCATGGTAGTTCTGAAGACTAAAGCGAGTCTTTTTTGTTTAAAGATAGAAGATTTTCCTCTTTACCAAGAACGAGTGTTCGGATTTTTGTCTTGCTACCTGAACGGACCAAAAAATTGCCGTCAGTATGAGATTTTTCTGTAATATTTTATTTAGTTTACGGCATAGTGTATTGCACTAATCTCGAGACTTCCCGCCATCACTAACATCTGCCATCACATACAACAGAACAATCTATTATAGCATACAAAATCACACTCTCTCTTATGCTTTTTCGTGTAAGAATGTCCCTCATTTGGATGTGGAAACAACGTCCACGGTGGCACAAATTTTAAATCCAGTTGAGCCAAAGCATTGCTTGTTATCAAGCCTAGATAATCTTTTGCATTCAAATCCATTCAAATTTCTACTCCTGACCAAAAAAAAAGACTTATGCGGTAGGTAGTGAATCACTCAAATTCGTGGACAGAATTGGGGTTCGGTGTAAAGTAAATATATAAATGTTAAAGTTCAGACGAGACGGGATACAATGTACGACGTCGTAGAAACGACATTTTATGCACACGTTGGAACAGATCAGTCATGTGAGAGTGTGCTTCCGGGCTGGCACGTCTGTTCTCGTTTAGCTCTTCTCTCTATGCCTTATGTTATATCCTACCTTAGTGTTCCCTTGAACATCATCTA
The DNA here is from genome assembly GCA_015478945.1 of Trachelipus rathkii. Taxonomy (NCBI): domain Eukaryota; kingdom Metazoa; phylum Arthropoda; class Malacostraca; order Isopoda; family Trachelipodidae; genus Trachelipus; species Trachelipus rathkii. Next base: position 10,889 of record JABUQX010031095.1, on the reverse strand, counting down.
TACAGCGATACCAGTGTTTTCCCACAATTCCATGCATCCTTGAAAGTTCTCAAGTGTGAAGAGCGTTGAAGGACCTCCTGCGATTCTGCCCAGGATCTTCTCAGTCGCGAAAAAACGACGCCTCTAATCATTTGTCTGCTATTTTAACAGGAAAGAATCGCAGGGGATTAGGTCAGGCTAACAGAGGTAGAGGTGGAATCAGTGTAATGGTTTTGGAAGTCAAGGAATTGTCGAACATGGTGATGTGCTGACGATGTGCGAGCGTATATAGTCTGATAAACAAATTTTGTTCATCACAGTAAAAACTTGCCATTGTCGGTTTGACCAGGAGGTTAAGAATTCCCTGGACAATCCAGTGAATGTCGAAAAAGGTCGGCTTGTATACTTGACATTGCTGCGAGCGAAGCGCTCTTTTCGGCCCGCAGTGAATTTGGAGACTTACACTGCCACTGCTGCTTAATCACATGATCATGAACATATAAGCCCATGATTCATCACCAGTTATGATATTGATGTCAGTTTTAGGTTAACTAATATATTGCGGGTTATTATAGATGGAATACGACGTTGATCTTCTCGTTAACAAACTAACCCTCTGGAGCCAGACTACTGATGCGTCGGACAATATGCACGTTGAACAGAGTTTCCCATAACTGTTCTACTATCTCCACAAAAAACATCGTGGATTGTTCACCTACGTTCTACCCAACTATTGGTTGGTTTCGGCTTTCTTTTTGGTAACGATAGTCTGGAAAGCTCACATCGCCATCGACAGCTATTCGCTCGTCCTTGAAGCTTTTGTACCATAAATGAGTTTTTGCTTTGTTTATGGCATTATCTTTTAATTTTCCTCTAGCATATGATGGGTTTCTGCAGCAGGTATTTTTCTAAGTTTGAAACAAAATTTATTAGCCAGATTCTTTATTGGTCGTTAAAATGGTCATATTGGTTGAAAAAAATGGCAAATCAGTAAAACTTACCTTTACACCAAATCGAACTAGACAAAAACACGTCATTTTCAACTGGTGACCGTTGACATACTGATTCTAAAAACATACCGCTCGCCATATCTAGAAGCGGAAAGAGCATGCTACTTCCAGTCCACGAGCTGTTCAAATTCCCAGAAGTTTTGGGAAGCACCTCATATATATATATATATATATATATATATATATATAACACTATATATATATATATACTATATATATATATATATATATATATATATCTTTATATAAATATATACATATAACTCCATATTTATATATATATACTTTATATATATATATATATATATATATATATGAAAAGGGATATATATGAAGGAGGGAGGAAGGCACCTCCTATTGATGATGGAAGCCCGTGGTACATGTAGCATGTTAATTATTTAATAACAAATGCTACTAGTTAATATAATAATAATAATAATATTATTTTTAATAATAATAATAATAATAATAATAATAATAATAATAATAATAATAATAATAATATATCAATAATAATAATAATAATAATAAAATCACTATTTGCTTCAAAATCTATTTAAAGACAATTATTTGTATGTGAAGCTCCTGCTAAGAATTATGTACAACGATCTGAGCCACTTGTGAGAAAATAAATCATGAAAATCCCGATCGTTAAAGAACAGACTCAAAACTTCATTAAAATTCCTTGTGTAGTATTTCGATTTTTGAAGCATTTTAATCATATTTTGAACCGTTGTTCATTTTAACAATAACTCAATTTAGTTTTTTAACATTTTTTTAAATTCTCTCTCTCTCTCTCTCTCTCTCTCTCTCTCTCTCTCTCTCTCTCTCTCTCTCTCTCTCTCTCTCTCTATCTATATCTCTCTCTCTCTCCCTATTTGTGACGTCACCGTGATGTAATTTTGTTTAAATTCATTTCATACATTTTGTTCGGTCTTTCCTGTATTTCTTCGCTTCTTTATTCACAATGTCTTTTTAGATATATATATATATATATATATATATACAGAGAACTATAAATATAAATATATACTCTCCTTATATATATATATATATATATATATATATATATATATATATATATATATATATATATATATATATATATATATATATAGAAAGTCATATCCACATATGAATAGATTGTTTACCACTTTAGGTAAACTACCAAAAATTACAAAAATATGTAACACAATTCTGTACTCAAAAGGTAGTAGCCGTTAATATTCTATCATATGTGGATTTAATATCAAACATGTAGAAAGGTTCCAACTGTCTAATCAAAATGCATACCTGTTATTAAAGAGTTTTCAAGTTTCTTTTATGAGGCATTAACAATCAGCATCTAACAATGGCTCTCTACCTGTCAGTTCTCTTGACCGGGTGCACGAGATCCTGAGCTCTATGAACTTCAGGATGGGTAGTGTCCCGAATGGCATTCCTCAACGCGTTTTGAGGTAGTGTGCTTCTGAGCTGGCGCCTGTTCTCGTTCAATTCTATTCTCTATGCTTTAATATTTATATTCTTCCTTAATGTAGGAAGCGCGAAAATGTTCAGCCGATCCTGAAGAAAGGTAGCCGCTCTGATTCCTCTGAAACTCTCCTCAACTCTCATTTCCTGAATCATCTAGAAAATCATTCCCTTTTTACAAATAATTTGTATGTCTTTCGACGTTCGGGGTCAACTGGTGACATGCTTTTCCTTTCCTTCCTCACTGATCTACGGTCATCTGTCCTTAGGAATATGTCAAGTCTTGCGTTGCGACGTTTGACATATCGAAAGATTTTGATCTGGTACGGCATGCGCCACTACTTTCTAACCTCCCTTCCTTTGAGTTTCCTGCTTCAATTTGCTTACTTATGTCTAGTTTTCTTTCAGATCTTTCTTAATTTGCTCATGTTGGTGGAGAACATCTTGCTCATTTCTTGTTAATTGTGGTGTTCCTCAAGGTTCTGTCCTATCTAAAACTTTATTCTTAATTTTCATCAACGATCTTCTTAGCTGCACTTCTAACTTTGTTCATTCTTATGCCGATGACTCAATTTTCCATTCTTCCACTCATTTCAAATCTACTCCCCTTTTGCAAATAGAACTGCCTCTAGTCTTCAGCTTTCTAATTCAATTCTTGCGAATCTAGATGGGATTTCCCAGTGGGTTCATTACAATTTTGTGAAATTTAACTCTTTAAAAACTTAACTTCACATTTTCCCCCTCAAAAACAAATCCCATCTTCCCTATCTCCTTCAATAGCTCTAAAGTCTAGCCTGCCAACAACATAAACATTCTTGGACTGAACATAAAAAAACAAATTGCCTTGAAAACCTCATATCATAACGGTTGCCAAGGTAGCCTAAAAGAAGGTGGGGATTCTGTTCACATTGCGGGAATTTTTTTCTTATGATCAGTTACTCTACTTATATAAGGGTCTTACCTGCCTTGTCTGGAGTACTGTTCTCACATTTGTGGTGGCTCCGGTTCCACTCTCCTTTTGGATAGGGTTGAGTCTAAGACTATGAGACTAATAAACTGTCCCCTACTTTCAAATTCCCTTGACACTCTTTCTCTGCGACGTGACATTGACGCACTATCTCTTTTCTGTAGGTATTACAATGGCAGCTGCTGGAAGGAGCTGACCTCTCGCATTCCTTCAACATTGCGTAGCCCTTGTGAGTATTGGAAACTCAAGGATCGGTAGTTGAGGTGAGCCTTTCTTTCCAGCAATATCTGCTATGTGGAACTCTTTGTCATCATCTGTTTTTCCTACTGCAATGAATCTTCCTCTCTTTAAAGCCTGCGTCTGCGTTCACCTGAAGGAATTTTGTTAGGCATGGGATTGAGTGTTTTTTTTTCCTCCATCGTTGAAAAGGGTCCTGCTCGTGGGTGGTGGTAACGTGTAATAAAAAATATGAAGCACTAATGATTCAGAAAGCAAAGTCTAATGAATATACCAGTTAATATGAATATTTATATCTTTTTTCTCTTTCTGAGGCGACTTTCTGGTGCATTTTTGTATAGCAATACCTGCGCCAAATTTATAACGAAGTGTTGATTCATCCAAAATTTTTGATTCCATAAACACTTTTCGAGATTGTCTCCACCTTAACTGGTAATATAGATGTGGTTTTCTAAATCTTAAAAATAACTTTATATATCTGTAAAATATTCAATTAGTATGTTTTGAATTCTGTGACCCCAACGACTAAGTGATGTTTCTCGTATTTATGTATACATCTGACTAACTCTGTTCTCCTACCTCAAATGAGTCTACACTCTAATCTTAATTAGTAATAAATAGTTACTATATTATTTTAAGTAAAAATAAAATAAATATAAATGAAATATTTTCAGGTTATGAAAAAATACGTAAAATTCCAAAAAGTGTCAAAAATCTTTTATTAATAGCTACGATAGGGTGTTATCGGTGACCACCACATTTTTATATTCCTATTTATGTATCAGATTGACATTTTTATTTACTTTATTACTATTTAATATGATAAAAATGCTTTTATATAAGTAAAAATTGAAAATAGAATAAATTAGAATTATATACGGTGTGAAAATTTGATAATATGAATGGTCTCCGATCACCCTCTCAATGGTGGTCCCATTCACCCTATCCAAGGTTGAGAGCTAATGTGAAGCTTTAGTGTAGTAGAGAATAACTTTATAAATAAAAATACTTATTATTAGAATTACTAATTAATTATTTTTTGTGTGCGTTATTACCTAGCTATATGGGCCTTGAATCAAAATAATAATATAAAAATAAAATTCATATTAATAAAAGAATTTAATAAGTTATTGACAGTGTGATAGTTGATAGAACGAAAGGTAAATAACCCCCTAACCTAGTACTCCAATCACCCGCCCGTATATTGCTACAGATAATACACAGATAATCTAAACATGTGCTAAGGCAAATCCCAATAGCACCCTTAGAATCTTTGTCAATAAGCTAACTTATATACACAAAGTTTCTTACTAACTAAAACTAATAAGTCTATATTTAATTAAATATTATATTAATGCTTAAACATGATGGAATCTGATACTTTTATTTACTCAGAAAATCATCCAAATTCTAAGTACCCTTAATAATATACAGTATCTAAAAACTCTGCCCAATTTATTGGTGTTAATATCAAAAATTCTATATGATACCCAAACCATCCTAATACCAAATACCTATCCAGTCCTTTCTATTAAAATGTTGCAATTAGTAAGTTGTGCGTCATACAACTCCTGTGGCAAACTCATTCTCCAGAAAATTTTAACAACCCTTATTACTGTAATGGAATGCTTTCCTCTATATCAAGATGCATGCTTGCTTCTTAAGTTTTATTATTTGCTCCCTAGGGGACAACTTCTTCCTCCTTCAATAGTGGTAAAATTCTATTGTTTGGTTGTGTATAAATAACTTGTCATTTGCTTTATAGTACTCTCATAACTTTCTATAATTCGAGAGATGCGCTGCTCAGATATCTCCGGATAGTATGGCAATAGACAGCAACGGATTGACTTTCTTCTCTTATTTCTGTTAAGAGTTAGTATTGCTCTCTCATAACAAGTCTTGTTACCTTTATCTTCTATACTTTATTCACTACTTTTAATATTAATGGCATCCCACCCTGCCACATGCTAACTCTATCACTCAGATGCTTGATGATTACTCAAACTCCTCATTATCTTATCTATCTTACATTTATCATATTATCTTGCTCCCTCTTGTTACTTCTAGAATTGCCTCTTCGTCTTAATGCTATCTGATTTACTTATTCTCGCTGTCTGTGATATAGAATTTCTGAGTGGTCGTCTCAACCTTGTGAAATTCAATCTTTAAAAACTCAAACTTCTACAAATTCCCTCTCTAATAAACACCTGTCTTAACTTTCCTTAACCTCTTTACGACGTATTATCTCGTCTCTGTTGACTCAAATTAATAAACATCCTTGGCCGTAAACATAAGCAAAAAAAATGTTCTGTTTTGAAAACTCACATCACGACGGTTGCTAAGGGTGCCTTCAAGGAAAATTGGGAGTATCTGATATAGAGATACATTTGGTGATCTTTTTTTTCACACTTCTCAGTACTCCAGTACGAGTTACAAGGGGTCTCATCCACCTCTTGTATTATGGATTATTATAAAGTACGTTCTCAATGTCTTGAGGGTGCATCTGGTTTTCATCCCAGGGACTTTTGACGGGTCAGTCAAAGGCCATAAAAATGCATTACTTATAAACTATGTCCTCTGTAAACCTTTCCATGTATCATTTGTCCTCGATCTTTGCTCAGCGCGATGATGGTGTGCATTTAATCTCTTTTCTATAGGTAGTACAGATCAGCCAGTGTGCGAGTCGTAGATGTCTTTACAGCACTCAGCGTACCATACCACCATTTACGACCGTCCTTAAAGCATCAAGGTGCTCTCTAGTTACGGTCTTATCTGATGTGTGAGCTATCCTTCATTTCCTTAGCACTTCTGTCTGAGGTGACTTTCTTCCATCTTCTGTGGTTTCCTGCTGATATATTTAATCTCCACACTCTTAAAGTCCTCAGTCTTGTGTCTTATACTGCGTAAATTGCCACAGTGGTGATTATTATTTTGGCATAGCATCTACACCTCATCCCCTGGATAATAGCTCTGTACGGGAGGTAGTGATGGTATGTACATCTCGATGGAAGGACAAAAACCCCTACATTTCGCAGGTACTATATAATATGATATATTTAAGTTATATATTATGATATTATATATATATATTAATATATATAATATATATATTAATATATATAATATATTAATAGTATTTAATTTTAATTATTATATATATATATATAATATAATAATATAATATATATATATATATATATATATATATATATATATATATATATATATATTTATTATATATTTTTTTTATATATATATATATAAAAAATAAAAATATATAATATATATATATAATATATATATATATTATATTATCAGGTATAATATATATATTATGTAATATAGATTAATTATCAGAGGTAAACTCCTTACATTGCGGGCTGCTCTGGCTTAGCCCGAGTTTCATTATAGAAACGATCAATCTTCTTCAAAGTTCATAAAGTTAACGATAAAATTTTGTATATTGTTATATATTTTTATATATAATAAAATATGAAAATGTATGTATTTAATATTTAATATTTGAGAAATGATTAAATATTACTTAAATACTAATAAATAACATCATATTTTATAATAAATTAATATATTTATTCTATAAACAATAAGGGTGTGAACAATTGCTTTCAAGCATTTAATATATATATACCGGTATTAATATACTGATAATTAATTTGTTTCTTTACGTTTCAATTGATATTATTAATTTATTAATAAAACGGCAAATTGTATAAAGCTATTTTGTATCCATCTAAGAGCTGAGCCGAGAGAAGATGGTATGTAAATATAAGATAGTTTACAATATACTTACTATTAAAAAAATTTTTTATACAGGAAACCATTCTTTCTTCTTCAATCTCCAAATCGATGAAGATAAATGATAAACATAAGCGGTTATAAATATCTTTAAACTAGAAATAATAAATAAGGAATGTAGTCAAACTAGTAAATTTAACTTCTACTATTAGAATATATTATGTAAAATAAAGATGTTAATTATTACAAATAACACCTGATAAAATAATACAAAGTATATACTATACCATAATAATAAATTTTAAATACCCAAAACATCTAATATAATAGGAAGTAATATATTTCTTTAATCTTTATTGAGAATAAATCTCATATTATTCCTTTCTCTCTCTCTCCTCTCTCTCTCATCTCTCCTTTATACTCTATCTATAATATATATATAATAAGATATATATAATATAATAATATGATATAAATGTGTGTATATTTATTTAAATAATAAAATCTAGTTTCTATTGTTTTTTGAGCTTGTTAAAATAACTGTACATTCATATTTATGTTATCATTATTAAATTATATATTGCTTAATTTGAATAGTCTTATTATATATATAACCTTCCTTTACTAATATAGAATTTAAATTTATAATTAATTTATGGGTACATAAAGATTTTATTCAAGATAAAAGAGATTAACCACTGAGAACTGCAAATTTAATTCTAAAACAAGAGGCTTGAAGCTTTTCAAGAATAGGTACTGCATGCTGTTTCTTGTTTACTTTTAATTAGTAATCAAAATTTACACTTTCTTATAATATTTTACCTTTCAGATTATAAGCTGGCTTGAATCGGTAAGAATTTATTTGTGAATAATTCCAAATCATCTCTTTTGTTTTGTCATAAATAATTTAACATTATATAAGTAATGATGTTGAGTGATGAAACTACTAATTGGATATTTATGTATATAAACTCATTTATTTGTAACTTTGCTCTGGAGAACATTTAGTTTGAGGTGATGTTCAACTATCATTACGTAAATGTTACTGAATCCTTACTGAAAAGTAATTATCTGTACATAATTTAATCATATTATCTATTTCTAGGATTAATAGACAGTTTTTTTATAGATATATGATAATTAAGATAGATATATATAGATAGAGCTATACTATAGATAGAGAGAGTATATATAATGTTATAACTTTGCTATCTTATAAAGTAATACCAAAAGACTCAAGCATAAAACTAGAAGACATTGACTGGATCTTGGAAATAGAATATTTAAAATTAAGAATATGTTAACACTAATAAAGAAAATATAAAAGTGTCCTTACTGATAAAATAATTACGGCAACTTTAATATGCTTAGGACCTACCAATTTATTACCCAAAACAGTTCCCTGCCGATTGGCTCACTCGAAAAATAATTAAGAAATTATAATTACAGAGAGCCTTTGCATTGAAGTCAAAAGATAGGAGCAATTAATGATGTAGTTTCAAAAAATTAATTGGAACTTTCATAAAGCAATAGTGTTTCTATATTTTAACTAAGAAAGAAATTTAGAAAAAAGTATTACATAAATATTTCCCAACATAAACTAGGTTGGGTATTATAGCTATTTAAGTAGACTTGCCACTGTTATCATGAGTGCTGGAACAATTTAAAAGTTTGGCATATAAACAAAAAACAACTTTTTCCGAACGATGGTCGAAATGTTCTTACTTTATTCTTGTTTTTTATAATAATAATATGATCAAGGAGGTTGCGCGATACATAATGCGCCTTGCTCAATTGGTTAATTATTACAGGGAAAACAATCTGAATAAGTTTCTACGTAAATTTAAGTATAATTATTTTAAAATAATAAAGTTAATAAATAAATTAATATTTTAACAAATAAATATGAAGTTTTTAATTATTAATTTTAAACTAAAATCTCCCCAGAGAGAGATTGTAGCCTTGGGCTACAATGACTATTTTAATGAGTCTCTAGATTTGGACTTAATGAGGCTTGTTCACACTTCTAGGCTGCTTGACGTTTTAGGTATACAACTACTGCGTCGAGTCATCAGCTGCGTTCTATCACCATTATTGTATTATCTTTATCATTAGGACTTATCTATATTAAGGACAATTCTAATGGATACAAATTACTTATTGAATGTAAATATTGCGCGATACGTCTGTCTTAACTTTAGATCAGTTCTTATTTGTTGTCAAACCAATTCAACCTCATAACTCACCCGATCATCCAGAAGGGACGAGGCTTAAGATAGGTTTTGAATTTCAGTACTTTTATCATTTTTACTTTGTATAATATTTTCCACGAGATTTTTTGATTAAAACTCATAGATTCACTCATAACTTATATTTTTGCTTCATACCATAGTTGTTTAAACTGATTAAATAATTGCTCTTGAGTATTAAGAGTGCTTTCTAAAGAACCCCTGTCAGGTTCCTTCCAGACCTCTTCATTTGCATCCTTTAAAATAAGAGAAGTATTACAATTCAAACGAATGAAGGAGTTAGGAGTTATGGTTTCTAGATCACTAGCTTCTGATCTATATGTGAGAGGCCTGCTGTTAATAGCATTCTTATATAAAAGACAAAGTTGTTAAAAATCCCAAAATAATTTACCCTCTTCCTACCAATAACTTTATACATACAAACTTTAAGTCCGTATTTGACGCTCATAAAAAGAACCCACCAAGGCTGAAAATAATGGGAAACGAATATGCTTCATATTGAGTTAATTTCAGTCATCCCTTGAGAATTCAGTGCGAACCCCAGGAGACCCTAGACAAAGATGGAGAGTCGTGCCCCCGGTTCAACGAGAATGAGTTTCTGCGTTATCAGAGTAAAAGGAAATCTGCGGATGGGATCCACTCATAGGTTACCAAAAACCTTTGAAAATCTAGGAAAAAATTTTGTCACAACCCAGTAGCTAGGGACTAGTTACTAAATGATTGAATCTTACAAATGTAAGACATTGTGAATTAGAGAATATGCAATAAACACTCTGTGTCCTAGTTTATACTCTGTATTAGTTTACATTAGTTCACAAATAATGATGATGCACATAAAGTCAATGCCTGTGAATTTAAAAGGCATTACTAAATTCATATGATGTTTAGGGATGTCAGTGCATTTAGGATAATATTTAAATAGCCGTCACATTGAATTTTTTATTGCATAAACATACACTGATATTAAGATCACTGTAAGTAGTGTCCTATGCGACTGTTGGGAAATCCAGAAACCTTAGGTATTATAATATATTAATTAACATATTAATCCCAAATGCTGCATTTTTTTATGACCTTCAAAAATTTAAATAAGTGTGTAGAAGTTTTGAGTAGATGCTGACAAAGTATAAAGTGATATATGGTATATTTTTTATATCTAATATTAAAGTCATCATGAAGCTTAACATTTAGATATTCATACATGAGTGTATATGAATATAT
>JABUQX010031094.1:137500-142577 GCA_015478945.1 Trachelipus rathkii | reverse complement strand
TGCATAATAAAGGTCATTGTAACCCTGGTCATGACGTAAAAACCGAAATACAGGCTTGCCAACCAAGGAGGCTTTTATTAAAGAGAAAAGGTTTACCATAATCCAGGGAATTCCGTTCATTTCGTTGTTGCCGGCGATTTCTTTTTTCCAGAATTTTTTCTGCAATACAGTATATTTAGTTATTTTCCATGGCCAGAAGGCGTCTTGAGGCTTTAAATGCATCATTAATAATAATAATTAATAATAATAATAATAATCAATAATAATAATAATAATAATAATAATAATAATTAATAATAAAATAATAATAATAATAATAATAATAATAATAATAATAATAATAATAATAATAATAATAATAATAATATAATAATAATATATAATAATAATAATAATAATTTCATTATTAATATTATTATTATTATTATTATTATTGTATTATATTATTATTATTATTATTATTATTATTATTATTATTATTATTATTATTATTTTTATTATTATTATTATTATATTATTATTATTTTTATTATTTATTATTATCATCATTATCATTGTTCATTATAATTATCATTATCTTTATTTTATTATTATTTATTATTTTATTATATTATTAATGATTATTATTATTATTTTATTATTAATTATTATTATTATTATTATTATTAATTATTATTATTATATTATTATTATTATTATTATTATGATTATTATAATAATTATTTTATATTATATAATTATTAATTATTATAATTATTATTAATTATAATATATAATTATTATTATATAATTCATCATCATCCATCATCATCATGCATCATCATCGATCATCATTCATCATATCATCATCATCATCATCATCATCATCATTATTACTATTATTATTATTATTATTATTATTATATTATTATTATTATTATATTATTTTATTATTATTATTAATTATTATTATTATATTATTATTATATTATTAGTATTATCATTATCATATCAATTATTATTATTATTATTATTATATATTATATTAATTATTATGTATTTTATTATTATTATATTATTATTATTAGTATTATTATTATTATATTATTATCCATCATCATGCATCTATCGATCATCAGCATCATCATTCATCATATCATCATTCATCAATTCATCATCATCATCATCATCATCATCATCATCATTATTATTATTATTATTATTATTATTAGTTATTATTATTATTTATTATTATATATTATTATTATTATGTATTATATTATATATTATTAATTATTATTATTATTACTATTATATTATTATTATAATTATTATTAATTATATATTATATATTATTATTTTTATTATATTATTATTATTATTATTATTATATTATTATTTATGATTATTATTTATTATAAATTATATTATTTTTATATTATTATTATTATATTTATTATTATGTATTATTTATTATTATTATTATTATATTATATTATATTATTATAGTTATTATTATTATTATTATTATATATTATTATTGTTTTTATTATTATTATTATTGTATATTATTATTATAACTTAATATGATTTTTGTTTATTAATTTGCTAATATATTATTAGGAAAGTTATTATTATTTTATTATTATATTATTAGTAGTAGTATAGTAGTAGTAGTGAGGTAATAGTAGTAGTAGTAGTAAGTAGTATTTTAATAATCAACATATTATAAATCTATAACAATGATTTATTAATTTTATATACTAGTAATAATGCATACTTAAATATAATAAAATAAAGAGAATATCAAGTCGACACCTTTTCAATTAAAATAATAATAATAATAATAATAATAATTAATAATATTATTTCTCTATGAACAATTGCTTTGATTGCAAATGTTAATACCTATACAGAATAATAATAATAATAATAATAATAATAATAATAATAATAATAAAATAATAATAATAACTAATAATTAAGCAAACTGGAGTTTGCCTACCTTAAAGATTTTAATGAAAGCATCAAGCGCATTTTACCTGTGAATAATAATAATAGATATTAATAATAATAATAATAATAATAGATATTAATAATAGATAATAATAATAATAATAATAATAATAATAATGAATAATTAATAATAATAAAATAATAATTTATAATAATAATAATAAAATTGAATAAGTAAAGCTCTGGAAATGTCCAATTGTTATTAGGTGCACGCCTTTCTCAAAAGTTTTTTGAAAAGTGATTGTATTAAAAGATCCATTCGTCTCATGGATCATAGATGTTTTTAGCAAAACTGAAGCATTAGCCTACACTGAATCTATCACGGGACTATTTTGTGTTCGCCAATAATTTTAAAAAGTGAATGAAACGGATTTGCGATACCTGACTTTTTAAGTACTGGTGTACCTCAATGTTCTCCTTTGGACTCATCCCAATTTTAGTTCATGTCGTCCACATTGCTCAACAAATTAATAAATAAAAAGTTATAAAGTAAGAAGAGATAACCTTTAACAATTCGGGTCACTGATTCCGGGGAAAATGACATTTAAAATTCAGCTTAATTTAGTTTTGGTCTTCATGCGAGTTTCATGGCGCAGACTAAATGTTTTTTTTTGTGGTTTAAACTTTTTTTCATATATTTTGACTATATGATCTAGCAATTAATAAAGATGCTGATGAGAAAGATTTAGAAATTTTGAAAATATTAAAAAATTAATAAAATAAGTAAGCAATAACGTTCCTTTTTCATGAGAGAAAAACGAGATTTGGATGCTAATACGTGGAAGAATTTAAGATAACGTAAAAAAATAATGTTTTGGGGTAAAATACTTTCTGCATTGTTTTTTTTTTCATACATAGATTCTGTGTATACATAACAAAACATATCATAACCTGAACTTAGAGGACAAAACTTCATAACCACTATATAGATCGACGATGCGCCAAATTAAAACTCAATCGAACCTATAAGGATCGAAGATAGCAGTAAAAATTTTCGACTTAACCTACATGGATCTACTTTGTCGTAACAGTTTTTCTCTTGTTTTCGGGTAAGATTTTTGCTCTACAGAAAATATACCGAGACGTCACCTCTTGTGCCGCGGTGCTTCCCAAACTACTTTTTTGACATTTAAAATTTTTTGATCCTGTTCATTAGTACTTAAATTCATTGTTAATATCATATAATAACAATATATGAAAAAAAAAGTTTAATGAAACACACATTTATCTGCGCCATGAAACTCATAAGGACCTTAGTTTTCAAAATTCAACAATGTTCTGAAGTTGCGGATTTTTATAAGTAAATTTTGAATTACAGTTGGCAACACTGCAAGTGGCAACCGTTATTCTAAAAAAAAATGATGTCATGACGTGTCAACACATGATTGGCCAATGTCGCTGCGCATGTGCTCATAAAACGATCAGTAAAATTGCTGCCCGATGAGAGATTCCAGCTCTTTTATAAAGAAAGTATTGTGCGAAAGTGGTTTTATGTTATTGACGAGTTTCCAAGTTCTTCCATGAGAACTGTGTTGTGATAATTTTATTTAACTGCCATTGTATTGTTATAAATTATGTTGTATGTTTATAATAATACCTTTGAAGTATGTAAATAATCCGGATAATTTCTGCTATATTTGCGGAGAAATTACTTTTGCTTTGAGGAAGTGTTTGATTACTTCAACTGTAAAAAGGCTTATTTCTTGTATTTCGGCTGAAAGCTGTGGGATCAAGACAAAAAATGGGCACCATAAGTGGGCTTCACTATGTATCCATCTTAAATCAATGCGAGGGTACATGGAAAAGGACTTTTTATTCAGTTTGTTGTACCCTTGGTATGAAGGGAGTCTAGCAATCACAATCACAACAACAATCAATCACAATATCCCATCTGCAACTCTACCTGTGTTTCATAGCTAAGAGCTGATAAATATAACAGCTACCTCAAGCAGCCAACAACAGCAACTATCAACTTTCCTCAGATGTTGACTATTTCCCTAGCACGGACTTCCTCCAATGATAAAATCAGGGATGTCGAATGCAAATAATAAGTCAGAACCTTTATACATAGGTTACAACAGTGGAATTTTTCACACTACTCAGTAAAAGGCGCAACATTTTCGCATTAAAAATAAAGAATTCGCACAATTTTTTTTTTGAGACCGAAAGTTATATAAATTACCGCAAAGACTTTGATGGCCTGATAAGGACAATGGCTATGAGGCACACTTTGATTAGTGGGGACTATTCATTAACAATCGTTAACACCTAGAACGAGAATGTTGTAGGAAAAACTATGATTGAGTCAATTATGCTCCACACTCAGTACATATAAACCTGGGGTTTATGAAGAATTTTGTTAAAGCTTTTGTATGTGAAAAGTATTCCATTCACGTATTTACGTCAAAATTTAGAAGACTCAGCTTCGAGAACTTAAAAGCGGGTCTGTTCATCGGTCTACAAACCAGGCAACCACTGGTTCGAAACAGTAGATCTAATGAACTTGTATGAACAACTAGTTCGCAATGTGTCGCTAAAAATAGTTTTTAAAAACACTCAGATTTCTTCCCTCAAATTTGGTTACTTGAGCGACGAATATGGTGACCGCTCTCGTCAAGTCATTTTGTTGATGGAGCCCAGGCAAGAATGAAAATGGAGAGCTGCCATGTTAGGTGATGATCGACTAGTGCGCAATGTGTCGCTAAAAATAGTTTTTAAAAACATACCCAGATTTCTTCCCTCAAATTTGGTAACTTGAGCGACGAATATGATGACTTCTCTCAAGTTATTTTGATGATGGAGCCCAGGCACGAATGAAAATGGTGAGCTGCTATGTTAGGTGATGATTACTGGATGGTAAAAAGGGATGCTCCTGAAACAGAATACCATACACAGGACAAAAGGAGACTACGTTAAGGTAAATAACTTTGTATTCACATTTTATCGTGCATATGAATCTGAAACGGCTATTATCTTGAAAACAAGAGCTAACCAATCAATTTAGTCAACGTTTTTCTTTTTTTGTTCAGTGACCAATAAAGTTGATAAGTATATTATATTCACCACACAATAACATTTTATG
>JABUQX010031094.1:127500-132500 GCA_015478945.1 Trachelipus rathkii | reverse complement strand
TTAGCCCTAGTTTTTTGACTGTCTTAACCTTGTTGACATGATATTTAGTCCTTGACCTTGCCATATTTACCATGGTCATTTTTGGCCCACGCCCAATTTTCTGGCCACTCGTGCCCACCTCGTCACATATTTCGTTCCTAACTTGAACGCATGTATGGATCTAATCCTAACTTGAACACCTTTTACAACCCACACGCACCACACACACAACGACACACAACACTCAACACTTTATACAACACATTCCACTAAGAACAACCTGTATACACACGATTTCACGAATGACACTTACACTCACCCATAATACTTGCACTTACATTTACACTTATTCCACACGTACAAACACACGACCAACCCTTGGGTCTTCCATGGGTCCAATTTGACCCACGGTAATTTTTTGTCCTTCCTATTTAGGGACTTAGCCTTTTTTATGTCTTAACCTTGTTTGACCATGAAATATTTCGCCTTGGACCCTGCCATATGACCATGGGATCAATTTTGACCCACCATAACTTGATGCTTTGATGTTTCCCAATCACCGTAAGAAGTATGTAGTGATGTTCTATAGTGTTCTATGAGTAATAGATGAGTGCCAGGTGAGTGCCAGGGAGTCCAGTGAGGGGTGCCATGAAGTGCCATGAGTGTCAAGTGAGTTTGCCAATTGATATGCCAAGTGAGTTGGCCACAAAGTTGCCAAGTGAGTGCCACATAGTTGCCAACTGAGTGCCACTTTTTTCAAGCCTTTTCTAGCCTCCCCTGAGCCTAGAATAAGCCCTAGATAGGGGTTCTTTTTTAAAAACCCCCTAGAGTAATAAGGGTTATGAGGAATCATGTGTAGATTACAAGTTGCTAGATGCTTCCAACTATGATTAGTCTTTCTAACACTTATAAGCAACTTAACAACTCACCCATAGACACTTACACTAGCCCATATACACTTACACTCACACGCACAGTTACACTTTACACCTACACTCACACACTCGAAGCTCAAATTTTTGCGTGCCTCATCTTTGATGACTTCATCTTTGATACCGTCTATATTGGATACCACCTTTATTTGATGATTCATCTTTTGATGACTATCTTTTGTCTACCTCTAGATCATAAGCTCCCCACCAGGCCGCAGCAAGCCCCCTCCCCACAAGGATGGAGGCCCCGCACCCGAAGGTGCGACCCGCCGCGCGAATGAAAAATATATATACTGATAAGTCATTCATTTTTATTTCAACGTAAACATTTCAAAGAATTTCTTTCAAATATTATTTACTATGAGTCATTCATTTTTGCATACTTAAAGCATTTTATTTAAAAAACATTTCGCATACCTTAAAATGTAACTCATTACAGAACCTATTATTACACATATATTATAAACATTATTTTACTAATTACTTTACTTAATACTTTTTTTAATTTTATAAATTTTAAAAATTGTATGTAAGAGAAAAAAACCAGAGCGTCTGATAAATAAAATTTTATTTTACTACAACTGTACCACGAAATTTTATTAAAAAACATTAACATTACATACCTTAAAAGCAGTAAATCAGTAAATCAATAGAGGTGTTACCTAACACCAAGAGGGGATTAGTATGCTTTTTGTTTTACTGCTTTACTGCTTTACTCATGTTTTACTGCTTTTTAACTCATTTTTTACTGCTTTAAACTCATATGTTTTACGCTCTTTTAACTCATATATTTATTAACGTTACATACCTTAAAGCAGTAAATCAGTAAATAAATAGAAGGTGTTACCTAATACCAAGGGGTTAGCATGCGTTTGTTTACTGCTTTACTGCTTATAATCTCATGTTTTACTTCTTTAACTCACATGTTTTACTGCTTTAACTCACTATAATTTATTAACATTACATACCTCTAAAAGCAGTAAATCAGTAAATCAATAGAGTTGTTACCTAGGGATTAGTAGGCTTTGTTTTACTGCTTTACTGCTTTAACTCACTGCTTTACTGCTTAACTCTCTGCTTTTATTGCTTTAACTCTCTGCTTTACTTCTTTAACTCACATATTTTACTTGCTTAAACTCATATTATATTTATTAACATGCTGCTTTTTATTTTAATTAACTAGCTTTATTTTTTTATTATTAGTGTTATATATTTTATATTATTTTATTATTTTATTATTTTATTTTTATTATTTATACTTAGTGTTATTTACTTCAGGCCTATTGTTATTAATTATTTAGAACACGCATACACACGACACACACACACACACACACACACACCACACACACACACCACACCACACAACACAACACCCACATTCACTATGACACTTATACACACAGTCCCTAGACACTTACATTTACCCATAGACACTTACATTGACACTTATACACTTGCGGTCACACACACACACACACACCACACACACACTGCTCTAACACTTATACACACATTCACATGGATACTTAACACAATTTCACTATACACTTACATTTATCCATAGACACTTACATCTACACTTACACTCACACACAGATTTACTTACATCACACAGATTACTTACACCACACACAGATTTACTTTACCACACCACAGATTTACTATACAGCTCGCGCACAGATTTACACAACACACCACACACACACACACACACACCCACGCGCACTCACTTACACACATATAACGTATAATTATTAAAACATTTTTATGTTTTTATTAAACACGTATACATTTAAATTACTCATTCAAATATAGCTAAAATTATTTCAAAAGTTTCTTAAAACTTCTATAATAAATCAATCATTATCTTTGAACAAAGAATTTATTATTAACTGTAATACTTTTTGTTTATAAATTTTATAACTATCAAGTTTTAAAATAACGTTTACTAAAATTTTATTGAAAGTTTATTAAAAAACCATATATTTACGTAACCGTTAAAGCAATAAATCATAAATCAGTAAGGTCAGCCCCAGCAACCCCTCTACACCAAGCTATGCCACGTTTTGTCCTATTGACTTCTTTACATCATATTTAGCCATGTAATAAGTATAAAAAGAACAAAAAGAAGAAACTCTGCTAACATAACATGTATTGTATTAAAATCTTTAAATTATTATTTTTAAAAATAACAATTATTCAACTTACATTTATATTATTCGCTCGATGTCAACTAAAACATATTTCAAAGTTTTTTAAATTATTTTTCGGATTTTCTTTAATTATTATTATCTATGTACATTGACAATCCATCACGAAAAACACAACAACCCGCACTCCTTACAGAATACGAAACTGACCTCTCTCTCTCTGTAAAATGTGGTGAAATAACTACTTTAGGTCTAAATTTAGGGTATAAACCTTTTTGTAGCCCGGGGCGATTTAGGCCTTAATTCCAGGTCAAAATATATTTCAAAATGACCTTTTTCTGTAAAATGTGGTGCAAAAACTACGTTAGGCCTAAATTAGGCCTAAATTAGGATAAGCCTTTTGTATCCCATGCTGAATTTAAGCCTAATACCAGGTCAAAAGGTAATTCCGAGTATAGACAAGAATCATTGTATTTTATTATTATTTTTATAAATATATTTCAAACTGAAACAGGCTGGATCGGTAAGATGGGGCAGGGGGGGGACGGCGGGCGGGGGGGGGGGGGGGGGCCGGGACGCGGCGGACGCACCAGCGGGTGCGGGTTGGCTGCCTTTGCGGTGGGGCTCATGCTGAGCCCTGGTGGTTAGCTTATAACTAGTGAATTAATTATCTATTCTAGTGAAATTAATAATTATTCCTCAATGTAAGTATTTATTAAAAATATGATATCACTTAGTATAAATAAAACACTTTTAATACAAAATCAGATAACTTGTGCACCCGCTTAACAGCTAAAATACTAATGGATTCCTTTTTCCAATGAATAGAGTTTGGTCAAAAGATTAATAAAAACACACACCTGCCAAATACAAGTTAAAGAACAAAGTTTAATTTTTCAAAGACGATAAAATAATTCTTGACCAATCACATACGAGGTCATATACGTATAAGGAAATACTCCGACCAATCACACAAGTAAGGAAAACATTCCTTTTTACCTGCTTAAAGGATCTTACCGATTCAGCATGTTCAGTTGAAACTATAATTATAAAAATAATAATAATAAAACAATGATTCTTGTCTATACTGGAATTACCTTTTGACCTGGTTTTAGGCTTTTAAATCGGCATGGGATACAAAAAGGCTTATCCTAAAATTTAGGCCTAAATTTAGGCCTAAATTTAGGCCTAACGTAGTTATTGCACCACATTTACAGAAAAAAGGTCAGTTGAAATATATTTTGACCTGGGATTAGGTCTAAATCCCCCGGGCTACAAAAAAGGATTATCCTAAATTAGACCTAAAGTAGTTACAACACATTTTACCAGAGAGAGAGAGAGGTCAGTTTTTTCCCGAATTTTTTTTTCGTAAGGAGTGCGGGTTGTTGTGGTTTCTCGTGATGGATTGTCAATTTACAGAAGAAATAATAAAAGAAAATGCAGAATATTAAAAAAACTTTTGAAATATTTTTAGTTTGACATCGACGAATAATATATAATGTAAGTGAAAATTGTTATTTTTAAATAAGAAACTTAGAAAGATTTAAAAAATACATGTTTGTTAGCAGAGAAGAACTTATTGTTATTTTTATACTTATTACATCGCTAAAGATGATGTAAAGCAGTAAGTCAATATGAACAAAACGTGGCATAGCTTGGTGTAGAGGGGTGCTAGGGGCGGACCTTACGTGATTTACTGAATTTATTGCTTAAGTACGTAAAATATATGTTTTAATTAAAATTTCATAAAAATTTTAGTAAAAGTTATTTTAAAACTTGATTGTTAAAAATTTATTAAACAAAAATACAACAGTTAATAATAAATTCTTGTTCAAAGATAATGATTATTTATTTATAGAAGTTTAAGGAAACTTTGGAAATAATTTAGTTATATTTGAATGTCAGTAATATAAATGTACGTGTTTTAATTAAACAT
>JABUQX010031094.1:120000-122500 GCA_015478945.1 Trachelipus rathkii | reverse complement strand
TTCGCAAATTACAAGTAAGAGCAATAATAGTCTGGAGCAGCATACTGGTATTAGAGCTAGCCGGCTGAACAATTGGTTACTTCCAACACTGAGGATTCTAAAGCAAATATGGTAGGTGGAATCAGGAATTGCAACTTGAAGGCATTATCATGCTTTATACATACACTGCAGGTGACACTAAATGAATGCATATTTTCTCAACAAGCTGCGAAAAATTTAATCACAGGTTAATAAAAATATCATGGAACACCTGATAGATGTAGTAGATGGAAGTATGTGAGAAGAGTAGTCCAAGGTGGAATAGTAGAAACAGGAAAAGTCCAAAGCTAATCTTTTCACCAGGAGTATTAGCTACAGGTCCATCAGATAGAATGAGATGAGGAAATACAGATTTACAGAAATTGTTCTAGATATTTGTGGCAAGAGATCAATAATTTATGTTAGCAGGAGAACCATGGAGGTTAATGCTCTTTTATTTTAGCTAAAATACGTTTAGCCCGTGGAGTAATATCTCTGCAACGATCCAAAGCTTAATGAAAATTAGCAAAAGCTATAGGATAATAAGTTTTTCCACGCCACATTTTCCACGTATTTTCCCCAAGTCCGATTGGCGGAAGAACAAGTACGATCGAACCAATAATTTTGTGGATTGTGCGGCTAAACAGAACAAAATCCGATCGAACACCACAAAATATAATTTTTTGGAGTGATTAGTGGATGGATCTGTATCGCTTGAAGCTAAAATGAGGCTACTCATCTTATCCCGATTATGGATGACTTTTAGGCAGACACTGAGGTATCTTCAGTGTTAAAGCAGGTGTCATTCCAAGGATATGTAGTGAAGAAGCTGCGCAACCCCTCCCCCTAAGTTAGGCCATAGTTTTATATAATATAATAAACTATGGCTTTGAGGGATCGTCCTTAGTCTGAATGAGTAAGGCTAAAATAAATTTGATGTACTAGGAAATATGTTTAGGGAAGGTTGAACTACAGTAGAAAGGGGTATTTTAATTATTTAAGAGCTACAGGTTTGTTGTTGTTAGAGTTATCAATAGGATGAGAAATCGTGTTTTAATTTCAAGAAGGACTAGTGGTGAAGCATAGGTCAAGAGTGTTCAAGAATTATCTATAATGATCCGGGATAGTATAAATACAAGATTATCGTAGTAGTAGAATATATATTAGTAATTTAGCTGACGTTCGGCTTCCATATCTGCACAGCGGAATGTCTGAAAATTTTAAAGATTAGCATCAGCTCTCAAAATAACTTCAAAGCATTCAGTGGAAATCTAACTATTTTACCATTTGATTTAAATCATGAATCAGGAAATCTTCAGCATCGCAAAAGTATGGAGATCTTAATCCCATAGAATACTTACCTTTCCACCTAGGAGGTACATTATGCCTAACAAATGATACATCAAACATTTAGATGTGAAAAGTATCTTATATGAGGGTTCACTCCTGATGATAAATCAACACATGCTAACAGTCTATGACTGAATCATCATTTGAGTTATATTATTGAAAACTTGTTAAATGCAAATGAGGAATGATAACGTAAAACCGTGAACTGATTCTATTGTAACAGATGCGGTAAATTTTTTGGTGACTTTAAGCAATGAAGATGAACAAGCGACTGAATACAAATAAAAATATTATAAAATGGTTGATCTGCATTCTGATGTAAAAAGGAGCCCCAAATTTAGCCAATCATCTCGAAATGTGGAAAATAAATGAGGAAAATTATTCTAAAAATGTTCACTTGTATAAACCTAATCCAGCTTGACCTCCTGTCAGGGTTGAGGAGCCGGCTCCAAGCTAGCCTCCGGCTCCATCATTTTGCAATTCCATGACTTTGGATTTAACTCCTGCTCCACCATTCTCTAAACCACCGCGGCGGCTCCGACTCCGACTCCAGCTTATAAAATTATTACGATTCCGACTGCTTTACTCTAATCTACTGTGATCCTCTCAAACCAAACTCTCATGAGATTGTATGTGCATATGGGAATTCTATAAAATCTATGGTAATATGTTTTCTTGTGTGCATAGTCGCATAGGAACCCAATTATGACATTTTCCAGTCTAAAAAAAAAAGGTTTTTTTGCATCTCCTCTCGAAAAAACTCCTCCCCCCAAAAACATCAATAAAGCTGACACCAGCTCCGGCTAAGCTACAGCTCCGTATCCTTTCCTTCAGTAGTGTTCCAAGTTAGCGTTTAATCTGTTGCGTAAGCAGAGTATACTTAAGAGCGAAAATAAGGGGAAAGTAAAAAATATTTTTTACCTCCGATTCCGGTTCAACCCCAAAAAATATTTTGGCTCCGACACCAAGACTTCACACGAAACTTTGCAGCTCCGCAGCTCCGGCTCAGACTCCACACTCGTAGTTTTAACAACTACCCATAAATAGCCGAAGGTTGAGGATAGTGGTTGGTGGAATGGTTGATAGGTTGGTTCCTTTTCCAGTACTCAGGTAACGCCTTCAAATGTTTATA
>JABUQX010031094.1:102500-115000 GCA_015478945.1 Trachelipus rathkii | reverse complement strand
TATATTGCGTATTGTCGTTAGGTTCCATTATATTTCTAGGAGAGAGAGAGAGAGAGAGGAGAGAGAGAGAGAGAGAAGAGAGAGAGAGAGAGAGAGAGAGAGAGAGAGAGAGAGGTCGTGGCTCCAATTTTAGAATAACATAAAAAAAATATTCTAGCAATAATAAAAAAATGATAGTAATAAGCTAATAACAGTAATAAAATAAAATGATAAAATTAATAGTAAACTCTTACAGGATACCAATAATAATAAATCATTAATTTGTTCTGCTTAGTAGAAGACTGTATATGGAATTTCAATAAGGTTACAAATTGATACTACTAGCTAATAATAAAAATACTAACAATGATGGCAATAACAATTACTCTCATAGTAAAAAAAAATAGAAACACGCATAAAGAAATAATTAAATTACAGCCGTTGTGAGTTAAGTGGATTAGTTAATTTCTCAAAAACACTACACGTAAAAATATGAGATAATTACCTTCGTCTGCTAGGTAAGTAGATGTACAAGTGACTTAAAAATGTAAAACTGTGTTCCAAAGAAATCGTGTTTTGTTTAAGTGAATGATATGAAATGTTTAACTTTAAGCCAATAGGAGCAATTTTATCCAATTTTTAATTTTATGTCATGTATATTGAGAGTTGAAAAGTGACGAGAAATCCTGAATGATGTTTTTATAAGAATTTTCTCGAAGGACCAAAAAGTAGGTCTGCAAACAAAAGTAAGTTCTTCGCTAAAAAGAAAAAGGAAAAAAAGAAAGGTTTTTATGTTCCAGCGAGATATAAATTTAAATTCATGGGAACGTTTTGAAGAAAGACAAAGGGAAAAAAATCTGTTTCCAATCCGTTTTGTAGATCTTGAGAAGTAATATATATATATATATATAATATATATATATACATATATATAATATATATATACTATAATATATATATATATATATATATATATATATATATATATATATATATATATAATATATGATTCCAAAAGGAGCTTCGTTTGAGAAATGGCTTTTTGGGAAGAATTTAAGAACAAACCGACAATTTAAGAAAAAAAAATATAGAGGAGAGTTAATAAGATGGTGTTCGGGGAGATGATGAGGGAAAGATGCAAATGGTTTCTATAAACAGATACATTATTTTCTGCATTTTCGAAAAAGGGGAAATCTATTGATTAGTGTCAATATATATAATATATTATTATATATATATAATATATATATATATATAGTATATATATATATATATATATATAATATATATATATATATATATATATATAATATATATATATATATATATATATATATATATATATAAAGAAACAAAAAATTGAACGAAAAAGAGCTTGCCGTCTATCTGCTGACGGGCAACCTCTCAACCTCTACCCTTAGCTTCCAAACACTTTTATTATATTCATTTAATATAGCAATAATATTTTTCACGGACTGTTCACATAGGGGCGCACCAAGCATCGATTATGAACCAGACGATGTAACGGAAATGGATGATTCAACTGAATGTGTTATAATTTTTGAAACGCATAGTAAATGTCCAGGTAATATTTTGGTAATTGTTTAGTTGTGCTCAGTCAGTCAAAAGATATTCTCAATAATTTTTTTTTTTTTTTTTTTTTTTTTTTGTATCGTAAATTGAGGCACCATTTGCACGTTCCATGTTCGGTTATACAAAACGGCTTTTATTAGTGGTTGCATTGTTTTGAATTGCTGAAAGATTACCTAACTTTCTTTGTTAATATTTACTCTTACGGCGTAAAAAAAAAAAAAAAAGTGTTGTTTGGAAATACTTCGCGAGAGATTCTAATGACTCTGTAAAATGTTCTCTTTGCGATAATACGTTTTCAAGGAAAGGACGAGGAACGACTTCGCTGAAAAATCATTTAAGATCGAAGCACAAAGAACAGTTAAAGATGTAGCTGATGAAGAAGCACGTCAAAAAAGATAAAGACCAAAAAAAAAAAAAAAAAAAAAAAAAAAAATCTGCTACACAAAAAATAAAATAAAAAATTAAAAAGTATTTTCATTCTACAAAAACACGGGGTACAACTGATAACAGATATAAGAGAGTGAATAAACTTATAGCTGAAATGATAGTGATGGATGATCTACCATTCAGACATGTGGAAAACCTTGGATTCATGATATCATTGGCGGAAGTTGTTCTGCAATACAAATTGAGGCAACAGAATTTCTACTGGTCCTTGATATGCATTGAAATATATTAATGTTTTCAACAAAATAAAGTAAATGATTGATGAAATAGACCAATACATTAAATTTTCTTTCACAGCAGATGTATAGAAAGATATTTCAGCGTCGTTACTGAGCCTGACTGTACATACTATCAACAAGAAGTTTGAGAGAATAAATCTTGTATTAGGTGCTGTACCTTTAGAAGATCGGCACACATGAGAATACATTTCAAGAAAATTTGACGAAATGTTGGAAAAATGGGACATTGAAAGAGCAAGCTTTCATTTCTCATGCCTGTATATATCTTAACCCAAGCATCTGCAGTAGTAAGTGGAGCGGAACAGACAGGAGTCAGATTTGTCGCTAAAATTGCTACTTTTAGCATTTTTAGCACTTTTTAGCATTTTTTGCATTTTTGCTGTTTCCACAGGTTTTTTCCACAAGTTATGTCAGCAGCTGACTTGGTCAAGACCCCCAACTCCGCAGTAGTTCGGCTCTTTTTTTTCCAAGGGAAGCACTGCACGTCAACAAAGACGCGCTTTCTAAGGCCGCGATGCGTTTCCAATCCATGGAAGACCCTTTTCAGAGGTTTTGGAGCTTCTGACCGGAAAAACTCCTAATCATGTCGGTAGCTGACTTGGAAATATCCATCACATCGTTGGATTTTGGAGCTTGAGGAGTTAAATTATGGGTTTCCAAGGTCGAGTAGCTCGTTTCCAAGGTCCGTGACTCGTCTACGAGACGGGAAGACCGCTACCTTTGGTGACGCCGGGATTGGATGACCATTTTTCGGTGGTTTCGTTATTGTTCGAGCTCTCGGTTTGTTTTACCTTACGACGTGTATTATTAGAATGACGCATTCCGTTTTTGAACGGTTTAAATACTATTTTATTTAAATATATATATATATATATATATATATATATATATATAATATATATATATATAATATATTATATATATATATTATATTATATTATATATATATATGTATAAATATATATATATATATATATATATATAAATATATATATATATATATATATATATATATATGTATATTAAAAAATTTAAGAAATTTAAAGTTTAACAAACAGATTCTAACCACCCCCTATCGGGTTGACAGGAAAAGGCCTTAACCAATAGGATATGGTCTTCCAAAACGCGGCGTCGCCAAAGATAGCGATCTTCCCGTCTTGGAAGCGCTTCATGGGACTTGGAAATGAGTTTCTAGACCTTGAAAACCCATAGTATGAGGCCTCAAGCGCCAAAATACAACGATGTGATGGAAATTTCCAAGTCAACTGTCGACATGACTTTGAATGTCTTCCGTTCAGAAGCTCCAGAGCCTCCGAAAACGGTCTTCATGAATTGGAAACGCGTCTTTGTTGACGTGCAGTGCTGCCGCTGGAAAAAAGAGCCGACCACCACAAGAGTTTTGGGGCCTTGACCAAGTTAGCTGCTGACATAACTTGGTCAAATGTGTGCGATCGTGCCCTGTGGAAAAATCGCCAAAAAACTGACAAAACGTAACAAAAATGCTAAAGAGTAGCCAGATTTAGCGACAAATCTGTAACTAGTCACGTGGTTGAGTGAATGATTCCCTAGTGTAGTGCTAGAGTGGTGCCTACCTTAGTAGTAGGGCTAACGATTTGGACACCGTAGCTCCGCCCCCTTTTTGACCTTGACTGTCCGTTGGTCATTTTGACCAACGGTATTTTTACCTGACCTTGACCTTTTTTTTTTTTTTTTGGCCCAAATTTTTACCTGTCCTTGACCTTTTTGGGGCTTGACCTTTTTGGGCAACCTGAATTTTTTACCTTAACTTTTTTTTTTTGTGCCTTGACCTTTTTTGAGAACCCTTTTTTTTTTTTTTTTGAGAAACCTCTTTTTTTTTTTTTTTTTTAAAGGCAACAACCTTGTGACTTGCGTCCGCCATTTTGTTTTATAAAGCGTTTTGTTAATCTTCGTCATAATTTTCAATCGTCGCGTTCGTCGGGATGAATCGCAAATTCATCGTCAATGGAAGAGTCGCGTCAAACGTTTTAACAAATTCCGCGGAGTCCGTCGCATTCGTAACAAAGAACCACGCACAAAGAACCGCTAAGTAGAAAGGCCAATAGCTAAGGTGTACTTTCATACGTTGTAATTATTATTATTTTAACTTGAAACAACGAGAGTTCAAGGCAAGTATTATATTTTTACGAAAACACTTCGTTTTTTATTAAAACTTATACCAAATATTTTATTGATTCTCCGAGAAACCATACATATTTTTCAAATTCATTTTTACTTAATATATATATATATATATTATATATATATATATATATATATATATATATATTATATATATATATATATATAATATATATTATATATATATATATATATTATATATATATATATATATATTATATAATATATATATATATTAATTATATAATAATATTATATATTATATATTTATATATATATATATATAATATATATATATATATATATATATATATATATACTATATATACCTTATTCATAATACGTTTTATGCAAAAGGATATTGGTTTTTAAAATATTGTAAAGGAATATTGTTTCATCAAACTGGCCAGGTCTGCAATGTAACTATATTCTTTACAGCTCCTGAATAGGAACTTCCTCTTCACCCATAAGGTGCAAAAGGGATTCTAAATAAATAAGGGAATTCGAGTTTTTCAAAATCTCCATGCCCTTATTAATCTTCCCAAATAACTATTCATAGATAAGATAGCCTGAAGTTATAATACATAGCTTTTCAAATTTATAATAAAAATAATTTAACATATTTTTAATTAAATAAAATAAAAATATTTATTTAATATTTATCCAGAATATAATAAATATTTTTCTCCGAGGGGCTAACTAATATAATTTATTTATTAACTAGTCCAATTTATTTATTTCACTACTGTATATATATATATATATATATATATATATATATATATAAAATTCTTATATATATTATATAAATTATATATATATATTATATATATAATATATATATATATAATAAATATTATAATATATATATTATATATATATATATATATATTAATATATATAAAATATATCTGGCATCCTCTCTGAAATGCTGAACACGCCTTCCTCTCTTGTAATGTAGAATTATTATTTTTCGTTTTAAATGTTTCGTACAGGATATTGCACATATAGGAGTTAATTCATAATATACAATTTAAACTTGTAAATAAATACATTTATAACATTTACAATATTTTATAATGTATTTGATATGGATATACTTTCTCTAATGCATCTAAACCGATTTCGAAGACAAACGTGGAATCATTATTTTTATCTCGTTTGTGTAGCATTATTAGCACGGGGT
The DNA here is from genome assembly GCA_015478945.1 of Trachelipus rathkii. Lineage (NCBI taxonomy): Eukaryota > Metazoa > Arthropoda > Malacostraca > Isopoda > Trachelipodidae > Trachelipus > Trachelipus rathkii. Next base: position 109,396 of record JABUQX010031094.1, on the reverse strand, counting down.
GTGCGTATGAAAAAAACAAAATCTAAAATACAAAAAACTGATTTTCAACGTGACGTTACAACAACATAACAGGACAATATAACATGAGAATTTTTTTAGTAAAAATACCTGCCGTTGCCTGTGCTAAAAGCCTCAAGTTCAATTTGAATATTAATACCAACATTAAGCAAGAGAAGTTTGTTCATAGGTAACTTTATATATATATATATATATAAAGATATTCTATAAAAAGAGCTGCTATAATATAGATATATATATATATATATATATATATATATATATATATATATATATATATATATATATATATACATTATATAATATATATATACTATTATATATATATATGTAAGGGTGTTCTATTAGTGTTCTATGAGTATTAGATGAGTGCCAAGTGAGTGCCAATGAGTGCCAAGTGAGTGCCACATAGTGCCAAGTGAGTGCCACATAGTGCCAACTGAGTGCCACTTTTTTCAAGCCTTTTCTAGCCTCCTTTGAGCCTAGAATAGCCCTAATATGGGATGTCTACCCTAGTTTATAAGTATGAGGATTCGATTGGTTGATATACAATTTGCTAGGATGCTTCCTAGTATGAGTTAGCATTTTTCTAGCATGACAGAATACACACACACACACACACACACCCAGATGCACACACCCACACACAGCTATAGTCACTTACACTCGCCCATAGACACTTACGCTAACCTATAGACACTTGCACTTACACACACACCACCCACACACACCACACACACCAGCGGGCACACCACCACCCATACACAACACCACACATAAAACACACTATGTCACTTATACAACCATACACTATGACACTTATACATCCATAGACACTTACACTATGGCACTTATACACCCAGCCATAGACACTTACACTTACACTCACCCACAGTCACTTTCACTTACACTTACACTCACACCCACACGATATTTTGATGTCTTAACTTTGATGTCTCCTATAATGATGGGTTCATCTTGATGACTCAAGATTTATTGATGGTTCAGCTTCGAAGGCTCTCAACCTCCGTTACTGCTTTTGCCTTAACTCATATATTTATTAACATTATTTTTCTTTTTATTATTTTTACTTAATACTTTTAATTAAAATTTTTTAAAAAGTATGTAAGAAGAAAAAATCCAGAGTGTCTGATATATAATCATTTTATTTTACTACAATTGTACGAAATTTTATTAAAAACATAAACTTTACATACCTTAAAGCAGTAAATCAGTAAATCAATAGATGTGTTACCTAACACCTAAGGGATTAGTATGCTTTTGTTTTACTGCTTTACCTTTGCTTTAACCTTTTCTGCTTTTACTGGCTTTAACTTTCTGCTTTACTGCTTTAACTTTCTGCTTTAACTGTTTTAACTTTTCTGCTTTTACTGCTTTAACTTTTCTGGTTTTACTGTTTTAAACTTTACTGCTTTACTGCTTTAATATATGTTTACTCTTTAACTCACATATTTTTTAACATTACATACCTTAAAAAAGTAAATCAGTAATCAATAGAGGGTTTACATACCCCCAAAGGGGCATAGTATTGCTTTGTTTTTACTGCTTTACTGTTTTTAACTCATGTTTTACTGCTTTAACTCATTATGTTTTCTGCTTTAACTCATATATTATTAACATTACGTACCTTAAAGCAGTAAATTCAGTAAATCAATAGAGGTGCTTACCTAGCATCAAAGGGATTAGTACGCTTTTGTTTTACTGTGCTTTACTGCTTAAACTCATGTTTTACTGCTTTAAACTCATGTATTTTACTGCTTTAACTCATATTTGCATACTCTCTAATGTTATATGTTTATATATTATATATATATATAATATATATATATATATATATATATTATATATATATTATAATATATATATATATATATTATATATACATTTTCTGTTTCAGTGTTTTACGATAGTTGACAAGAATTGTAGAAGAAAACGAAAATATGACTGCAAATAATCAAAAACGTGGGCTAAAACGTACTTTCAGTGGAGATGTCGAACCTGTATCAGAAACCGTGCTCGTAGAAGTAGTCGAAGAGGTTGAATTAGTGGAAGCTGTGGGTGCCTATGAAAATGCAGTCGATGCTGATGATGACCGAAGACAGAATGCTGTCAAACCATGCAAAAGGGTAAGTGATGTTAAATTATTATTATTATTATTAATAATATATATATTATATATATTATATATATATATATATATATATAATATATATATATATATATATATAATATATATATATAATATATATATTAATATATATATAGTATATATAATATATATATATATATATATATATATATATATATTCATCTTTATTTTACAGCGTAAGGTGGTTGAACCGACCGAGAACGAAATACCCATTCCTGTACCAGTGATCACTGATGGCGATGCTCTTGATATATCGACGGATAATGATGAGGAATGTGCGCGAACGCTACTTGAAGCTGAGAGAAAGATGAACTTATTTCTTAATCCGCAAGCTATTGATAATAGGATTCGGCCTAGAGTAAGTTTCTATATTATTTCTTAAGCGTTATTATATTCATAGACGCTATTACAATAGATATTCTATATATATATATATATATACTTATATATTATATATATATATAACTATAAATATATATAATATATATATATATAATATATATTAATATATATAAATAGTAGGTAATGTATATATATATATATATATAAATATATACTTATAATGCTATTTCATTACAGTGTGATAATATTGGTACTGCCAGTACCCCTTGTGTCAACAAAGTCGGAGGTGGCCGGGATGCAATTAGGCCTGTTAAGAGAAGACTGTTGGCTGAGCTTGAACGTCGCAAACGTCGCCAATCAGACTTAAACACCGAGGCACCCAATGAATCTCCAAATACACATGAAGAGCCCCCCTCCCGCTTATCTGAAACGAATATCCCAACTTCGGAATCTTCGGTAAGTTATGATCTAATTATTCTATATATTACTGAAAAATATTACTGAAAAATGCTGTTACATAATAGTATGTATTCGAATGTTTATGAAATTTCATTCTTTTTCCCCTTTCAACAGAAATCATCTGCAACCGCTTGCCGTAAACAATTAGACTTAAACACTGATGCCCCCAAAGAATCTCCAAATACACATGAAGAGCCCCCCACCCCCTTATCTGAAACGAATATCCCAACTTCGGAATCAACGGTAAGTTACAATCTAATTATTCTATATATTACTGAAAAATATTACTGGAAAAATATTGTTACATAATAGTATGTATTCGATTGTTTATGAATTTTCATTCTTTTTCCCAGAAAAAGAAAAACAGAAAGGGAAATCCCAGGACGATTGTAGCATTGGACGGGGCTGTTGCGGGTCCTTCACGCGTAGAGGTGGGTCTTTCATGACGATGATGAGGAGGAGGTTGATGAACCACCTGCACCTTTCTCGACAGAGTTGATAAAGGTAACACGTGAAGGATCTACGCGTAACTCAGGGATTATCGATCACCACCGCTTCAGAGTACGTGTCGATACAACACAGATCTTTAATGGAATTCGCAACATTAATGACGTACTAGTAGGGGTCATTCACAGTGTGATAGAACAGGTACGAGGAACAGTGGTATATCGGGAATATACCATCCGTGCAGGATTCCTTTTCACGGATAGGAATGGAGGTCAATTCCATATACGAATTCCTCATGAAGAGATTTCTCGACCGAATCTGGCTCAATATTTATCGGACCGCTTTCTAGAACTCTTTCAATCTGGAGACCAAGCTATGCTGGATGATTTCGTAGTAGATGTTCAGATATGTCATAACCCAGAGGGTAATGGTCCAATTGACCCTTCGTCTGTGAACTTTATACACCCCCACGTCAATACAGTACACCTTGGTACAAATAACGAGAATAGGGAAATAACAACCAGTGTAGGATGTGGGTTCAGGGCTATAGCTGCATGCTATAAGCTCCACACTCATGTACCTAAAAAGCCAGGCCAAGCTGCACCTAAAATAAAGACCTTTAAACCTAATGATCTACATGAAATAGGTATAGAGATCGCAAAACAATGCGGGTTGACTTATGAAGTACCACTAAAGGCAGACGATTTTACAGTAATAGAGGAAACATTAGGTTGCCGTATATTTGTTTTTACTAAAGATGAGAACGGTAAACTCGAGATAATGTTTAAACCCCACGAGCAGAATAGGGACTTACCTCTCTTTGTAATAGGATATGATTCCGAAGAAACCCATTATTATTATCCTTTTCCTGGAGACTCTATCAAGATAGCTCTAGGCAGCGTAGGGCATGAGAATATCAAGGGACCAGTTTTTTGTCATCAGTGCTATAGTTTCACTGACCATTTAATTAATCATTTACAATCCGAATGCACTGAATACAGGTGCGGACAATGCTTAACTTATAAATGTAAAGCTTTGCCGGGGGATACATCTACGCTTTTGCACTGTGATGATTGCAATCGGGATTTCTATAATGAGGATTGCCTAGAGTTGCATAAAGACCTCACATGCAAATACCTTAAAGTATGTACACTGTGCGATAATGAGATAGTAGCTGATAAACGGGGTGTACACCGACACGACTGCATGCATATTAAATGTGGACTGTGCGACGAGAAGTATGGAATAGAAGGCGATAATCATAAATGTTTTATGAAGAAAATCAAGGTTCCAACAGATAAAGCTTTCGCCAAGCGTAAGCCCACCTTTACCTTCTATTACGACATCGAAACCTATAATCATAATAGGCGTGAAGAGGGAGGACGCCTAAAAACAGATATGTTACCGTATATTCTAGTGAGTATGTTAGTATGCAATAACTGCGGGGAGAAGGAACTAGACAATTCATCACCATGTGAGACTTGCGGTACGGCTCGGACTGAAATATTCAAATTGAATTTGGAAGCAACAGAAGAGTATGAGAAGTGTCCTGTCGACCTTTTTCTCAACTATATATTCAGATTTGCTGAAAAACACAAGAAGACAAATATTCTAGTTGCAGCTCATAATGGCGGTAAGTTCGACAATCAGTTTGTTTACAGCAAACTGCTTGCCCGACCTACCGTCCATTCCATATCCTCCAACCCGGTGAAACGTGGAACCAAAATTATAACTATGACAGCTAACCACAATATCCATTTTAAGGACACGTTAATGTTTATGCCTTGTGCCTTGAAAAAACTACCTAAGTGCATGGGTATTACAGGCGAGGTTTCTAAAGGATTCTTTCCTTACCGTTTTCTTACCCTTGAGAATATAAATTACAAGGGAAAAATCCCGGATAAGGAAACCTTTGAGACACATCGTATGTCCAACAGTGAAAAGGATGATTTTGATCGTTGGTACCAAACATTTAACGATAAGGACTACGATATCATGAAGGAGTGTACAACCTACTGTGTCCAGGATGTTAATATTCTTCGACAATCCTTCGAGAAATTCAGGGGAATCTTCCTTAAGGATCATAAAGTTGACTGCCTACTTGATTGTTCCACCATTGCAGCATTATCATTCATGGTATATAAAATGCACTATATGCCTGAAAATACACTGGCCCATATAGGACGTACTGATGATTCAAACTACTCATATGATGGTGTGAAATGGCTTACGTTCATGGAAATGTATAAGGGTCGGCGAATCGAACATGCAAGGAATGGTGGGGAGCGTAAATTTAAAATCAAAAATAGGTATCTAAGACCTGACGGGTACGTTGAAATTCCAGCTGAAGACTACGTGCCCTTTGACCTTAATGAGTTCTTATCGTCCCGCCAACTCAACGTTAATGAACAAACGATAGAACTGAATAACAGACGACCCCCTCCTCCAACTGGAACAACCATGAAGAAGATTGTCTTGCTCTTCCACGGTTGCGTATGGCATGGTCACCAAGCATGCAAGGAAGGCTTAGAAAGTCTCCACGGCAAATCAAGTCTTGACAGGTACAGCAAGACCATGAGGCAAGAAGCGGATTACAAGTCACAAGGGTATGAAGTAATTAGAATATGGGAATGCGAATGGACGAAAATGAAAAAAGAGTGTGAGGTCGCTGTTGTAAACAACAACGATGAAACACGAACTGAGAAGTTAGGTAGATATGTCCAATCAATTGGAAATGAACTTGCAAATGCGAAACTAGAGGTAGGGGAAGCCTTGTACGGCGGCCGTACAGAACCCTTCGTCTATTACTATCCACCGACAGAAGGTGTTCAATTGAAGTATCTAGATTTCACTTCATTGTATCCTTTTGTCCAGAAAACAAAACCCTTTTCCAGCAGGGAACACCCACGGAAACTTGTAGGTAGGGCCTTCTTCATAGAAAAGTTTCGTTCAGAATGAATTCACTTATTTCGTCTCTCGTATGTTTCCGTGGTTACCTCCTAAGAATCCTGTACCACCGCCTGTTTCTGCCTTGCACGCCATGACAATCGGCTAATATTTCCACTTTGTTAGAAACATGCAAAGCGCATGTGGATATGAAGGCAATGCAAGGGACATAGGACAATCAAAACCGTATGTTAAAAAGGGGTATTACTGCAGTCCAGAGTTAGAATTAGCTGTAAAGAAAGGCTATGAGATTAAAAAGATCCACGAAATATGGAAATTTACACCTTCAAATGACATCTTTGGCGATTACGTCAAAACATTCTTGAAATGGAAGACTGAGGCTTCGGGGTTACCGGATGGTATAACCGATAAAGTCTGTGAAGAATTCCTTCAATACCTGCGAGATTTCAAGGACATTGAGGGTGTAACACTTGATCCAGACAATATTAAAAGTAATCCTGGAATGCGTTATATAGCTAAACTACTCCTCAATTCATTATGGGGAAAACTAGCT
>JABUQX010031094.1:95000-97500 GCA_015478945.1 Trachelipus rathkii | reverse complement strand
TGCATGAAATATTATATATATCACTAATATATATAATAATATAATATATATATATATATAAATATATATATACGTCATATACTATTAGAGTATTATATACTATACCTACCTAGTATATATATTATATATTACGCTTACTACTATAATTCATATGTATACTATACTAGTATATATCTAGTCATGGACAGACTATATACCGACTGTCTAATTATAATTACTTTTTGGGTATTGAAAGTGGGATTTCTCTATTGTTTATTTTGAATGTAATTTAAATGGAATAGTTAATTATTCTTTGCCAATTGGGCAATAAAGGTAATTAATAAATTTAATATACCACAAAGACTTATTTATAATGGAATACACAATACTGAATTATTATAAATGGCACTCTGTAGTGCCTACCTCTCTTCACCGAGGTTCTGAACAGAATGCCGACTTGATACCGGTGCCCCAAGATGAGGACCTCGCATCTTCGCATCTAGTCACATACAAATTCACCTCTCTCATTGGTTAACTTAAACGCTTTTTTAACAGTTTGAAATTCCTCAACAATAGGCAGGGCATTACTTTAACGGACATTTATAACGGTGCACAGGAGGGTATGGACGTTTGCTCCATTACAAAAGTGCACAGACGTGTATGATAATGGAGCCACAAGATACATCCGAACAACCGATGCACAGAAGAATGTGCTATACTGTACTGATAATTATAATCTCCTAGACTTATCACGCGCATACTATCTAAGCGTTACGCGTTTCACATAATATTAAAAGTTTGTGGTATATCACTGCATAATGTCGAACACATTTTAAATATCATTATTTGATTGTTATGTTCGTTTAACTCTTGTTCGTTTAAATATTTTTGCTGAATGTCCATTTCCATTTTTGCAATTCTTGAAAATGAGTTCATTATAAATAGGTTTATCCTTTAGCAATTTCTACCAGCCGATCATATCTTTCATCACAAAAATTGGTAAAAAATATTTTCCCCTGCTTTGGTGTTCTAATTCTAATTTCTCCCTTTTCATTAAAACCACTCGTAATGTATATTGGCAATTCAACTCATAAGAGTGTCCAGTTTCTCTTCTGTGTGACGAATATTAGGTGTGAGCGGAAGAAATGATAGATATGCATTTGATGTTTGGACGACCGAATTATGATTCAAATTTGGCTCATCGGTTATATGCCGAAACTTACCAAATCGAAGTTGTCCGGTGAAGGGGACGTTTACGTCAATACACCAGCGTCTCCTGGAACGAGCATCTCCTGGAACGAGGTACGTTAACGTCAAACACTGACAATGGAACCACAAGATACATCCAAACAACCGATGTACAGAAGAATGTGCTATACTGTACTGATAATTATAATCTCCTACACTTATCAAGCACATACTATCTAAGCGCTACGCGTTTCACATACGATTGTATGGAGAACTCTTCAAAGGCAACAACTATACCTGTATCATGTACAACGAGTACAAACTCTTACCAAAGCGAATTTTCAACCACTGATACATTTTTATCAATGCTTTCCACAACAGTGAGTCAATTCACATTTTCATTTATGTGTTTCGTTTACGGATAAGACAAAATTTTTGAGAGATTCTATTATGAATAACCACAATGAGCATCAATGAGCTAGAGACCCTCATGCTATCAAAGAATGCTGACATCAGAAAACATTTGCATATAATATATGTGCCTGTATCGTTGGCGATTATATAGGACCAAAGTATTTGTCCAATACATTAATCGGACAATATCACATGTAGCTACAAGAAAAAATGGACGACATTTCATTAGCCATTCACCCTACTCTTTGGTCCATACAAGATGGTGTTCCATCAGACTAGTTTGGTTGCCAGACATTATCTAGACGATACGCTTCCGAGCTTTTGGATTGGTAGAGGAGGACCAATAGCGTGGCCTGCCATTCTTCTCTTTGCAACCCAGTAGACTTTTTCTTTTGGGTATATTAACAAGGTATTGTGTATGCTACATTACTTCCTACAGTTGAATCTCTGATCAGCTACCGTATAAACTAAGGCTTCCAAGTTATGCAGAAATAACGGAATAAACCCGGAATCCTAGAGAATGTTCTTCAACCAATGGTACGACGATGTGAAGCTTGTGTTGCTTCATTAGGAAACTTATTACCAACATCGCCTGCAAATATTAGGTAGTAAACGTTTTTGCAATAAATTTTGCCCACTGACTATTTCAAATTACCTCCTTCCATCTTCGCATGCGCTACGCAAGTGTTCGAAATTTGTGTTCTCGTAATATACTATTAAGATTGTAACTTGGAACGCAAGTTTGTGTCTTTACACTGTACACGCAAGTAAAATAATATGTGAAAATATGACCTCGAAATGTGTACATAATCAATTTATCAGCACATCTATATTATATATAATTTGCAAAAAATTGCCTCTATAGCTACCCACGATAGGTCTAACCACACAATGTACTCGCCCCGGAGCCCGGATAGCC
>JABUQX010031094.1:85000-90000 GCA_015478945.1 Trachelipus rathkii | reverse complement strand
TCACCTAACCAAAACCATACCAAATAACTACTATACCAAACAATAATAAATCTTCACACTATCTTCCCCTATCATCCACTAATAACTCTCTATCCATCCATACCCCTACTAATACCTTCGCATAAATCAACATTATATTAATATAAAATCATCTAAATACATTCCTATCTAATACACCTCATAATATTAATATATAACTCACACACACCATAATCCTAATATATTCACCTCAATCCAATACTACCTCACAACAAATCCACACAATAACAAATCTATCTATCACATACAACATCTTATAATACTAAATAATAATACTAATAATATAAAAAATAAAATAAAATATCTTAACATAGACATACATTAAGACAGAGGGGAAGAACAGGGACAAACAGAAGGAAGAGAAGCGAACGAAGGAAAGGGACGACGAAAAACGTCGAGGAAAAAAAGTAAGGGAAGGGCGAGGAGGGAGGGGGGCGCGGGCGGGAAAAGGGGCCACGGGGAGGCAGGAGGGGGGGAAGGGCAGGGGAGGAGGGGCAGGGTCTAGAGGGGGGAGGAGAGGGCAGAGGCGGCGGGGGACGGGGGAACAGGGGGGCGAAAAGGCCGGCAAAGGGTCACCGCGCCGACGCCGGCGCCGGCGCCAGTCTGGAGACGGCTCCGCGCGACGACGGGCGGCGCGCGCCCGCTGGAGGTCAGGTCGCGGCGCCGACGCCGGCGCCGGCGCCGACCCCTCCGGGGCCGAAGGTCGGCGCGAGGGACAGGCAGGAAAAGCAGGAAGGCGGAGACAAAAGGGGAGGGTAGGGAGGAAAGGAAAGGGGGGAAGGAACAGCTGGGAACGGAGAGGAAAACGGAGAAAAAGGTGGGGAGAGAAAAGAAGAAGGGGAAAGAAAGTCAGAAAAGGAGGCAGGCACGGGCGGGCGAAAGTGTAAGAGAAGGCAGCGGTATGGGAAACGGAGGAACGTAAGGAGGAAAGGGGACCATGCGTTAACAAGCAATACAGAACATCACGTATGAGCATATGAGCGCGCTTACGAGTAGCAAACACAGTCAGCAAAAGATCATATATAAAAAGCACTATCGACGGACGAGGCACTCATATACTACACAAGGGATATACACGCAAAGAAGTAGTCATACGTCTACAAACATACATCGCGCTGCACGCGACAACACGAAGAGATTGTATAACAATACAGCATTATGCAAAAGACTACACGACGAGACGTAACGTGCAGAAACGATATCGGTGACACTACATGCCAACATAGATGTACACACTCATCACTCGCCAATTCCTACTTCTATTAAAACGCTCAAACCACAATGTACTCTATTACCTCAATTCTAAGCACTCATTATAAATGAATCAGAACTACAGTACAGCACACTCTATTCAACTTGCAAACAGAAATGTATACTATTTGACTATGTCACATCCTACACATAGACTTCCACACATATGCACACATTAATAGCATCATTCCATGATCCGCAGAACCATAATATCATCACAACAGTAAGACTACTTATAACATAGCAAATTACACTCTATACAATATAATCCCATAACTATATATATCATACAGAAAATCAGATAAGACAGAACTATCATACAGCTATTAGACACTCCCTACCTACACCAATTCGATATCTTCCTATACAATCCACCACTCACCTCTAATATAACAATAACACCAACAACACCAATACTGAAACTAATACAACAACTAGTCATATTATCAAAGAACACCTATACTACTCCTATAATCATCGAATCTCTCTTAATGATTCCACTATTAATAATATATTAACTAAGTCTACTTATAATAGAATCCTATAAATATATATAGCTTAATACAACTACAAATACTATTATCCACTAGTAATAGGAAACTAACGCCAAAAAAACAAAACCACAATAATAATTTGTAAATTGGTTATAGTCTATAGATAAAACTTTATTTCAATTAGAGTTCCTTCAAAATAAGCATATGCACATCTTATATATATCCAATGATACTGTGAATCGGGCAATAACAATTAATAAATAACACATCTAAAACTCCATACAATTATATTATATACAAACTAACACAATATACTAATATCTATTCTTTCAATAAAATCAATAACAGTAAATCAATAAATACATAACAGATATATCAAATTAACAAACATATCTCAAAGAATTTAATCCCACTAAACTAAATAGAAACAAGAAAAATTACAAATAATAAAATACATAAAATTAAATCTAAATTATATATCAATAATTTATTAAATAATTGTTAATAATAAAAATTATAAGTTTGTATTAAGATATCAAATATTAAAACCAGAGGTACTAAAACAAACATTTAGAAATAATGATTGCCGCCGTAGTTGTACAAGTTGTAGATGTTTACATTCAGGAAAAATATAGAGGTCTTCGAAGAAAGATTTAACAAAAAATAAAAAAAATAAGATTAAAAATAAAGAAGAGCAAACAGTAGAAGAATAAAGAAATAAAACAAAAAGGAAATAGAAAAAAAATAAAAAAAAAAAAGGTGAATAAACGATTTTACAAAAAATATGAAAAAAAAAAGATAAAAAGAACATAAAGAAAAAACATAATAATAAAAAAAGAAAGAAAATAAAAAAAAACATGAAAAATAAAAAAAAACAAGAAAAATAAAAAAAAAAAAAGAAAAAATAAAAAAACCAACTAAAGTAACATACCTTAAATAAATGAGAGAAAAATGCATCAAAGATAAAGAAATATAAAAAAAAATAACAAAACAAAAAAACAAAAATATGATAAAATGAGAATCAAAATAAGAAAAACAAATAAAATCCGTAAGATATTAGGAATAAACAACTAAAAAAATTCATTGTTATGGAATTCCCTTTTCATTTCTCAAGAAGAACATTTTTAAAGAGAAATTAATAGAGAGAGAGTCTATTTAACTATGAGATTTTGTACAGATATCTTAGTAATTATTAATCAAAATCAACTACTGTCTTTAGAAGATTCAACTCGCACTGAAATTTTCTCATTACCCATTATCTGGCAAATTTGATTTCTTCATCTTCATCTGACAAAATTCACAAGGGAGGACTTGCGCTGAAAGCATGCTGAAGCTATCTGACTCGCGGCCCAGATTTCTGTTCATACGCGTAATTTCATTTAAGCCTTAGTTCACCAAAGAAACACTCCTACTTTTTAAATATCAGATCTTCAGTTCTGGAAAAGATTCTAAACAAAAGTATTTGTCGACAAGAAAATATTTTATTTCAGTTAACATTCTTTCCCTTCTTTCATGGAATTTTTATTTGTGATTTGCTAAAATCCATTCTCTATAAAAATTTTCCTGCAGTCAAGTCTTCTGAATGAATATTTTTTGTTAAAGTATGGGTGTTTTAAAAATTCTTCGAGTGTTTCGATTGTTCCCACTGACGTGTGGGAGAGAGATAAGTTTCAGAAGTACCTGGCAGCCATCATACACTACTACTTTATAATCTTTAGTTGCAGAAGCCTTAGACTTTAAAGCATAAGACATGTACTTCCCCATCTTGTCTCTTGACCTGAGATTGCCACTTTTGCAGCTTGATTTAGAACTTCCATTAATTTTGGGATACGTGCTGCTTTTGCTATTTGTCTCGCCCTGCTTATAAATTTGCTCTATTGAATATTGTGGAGACCATCACGCGCTGCTAACTGAAAGTATGAACTCCACATCTCATGTGTGCAATGTTAACGTTATCGGAACATAGTCCTTTCATAGTTTTTATCAAGTTCATTCTGAAACAACTCATTACTTCTTCGTTTGACTTCAAATAAAATCGAATTCAATAAAATCTGTAAAATTCCTCAACTTCTTGCTTGATGTCCTTATTTAATTTTTTCAATCGTACTGATTGCATGTTTTGATGCGTATCCGTAACGTAAAGGCTAATTACTGGTCTCTTGTATTTCGAATCTTGTTAAGATTCAGTAACAAATTCTTGGAAGTATATTGGCTTGAAATGTTGAGTATTTTTTTCTTTTACTGCAAATGTTTTAGAAATATTGTTTTTATCTTCGTCCACATATATAAAATTGACAAAATAATTTAGCTTTGCCCATGTCTATCCATTTTTAAATGCACAAAGCGTCCCTTTATGCAATTTTTAACCTTATTTTTTTGTTTTGTTTTTTCTTCTAGAACTATTTTACAAATATTTTTCCAGTCTAAAGGGACTTCCAGTTTCTAAGCCATGTCTCCACACAGTGCTTTAAATCCAGGTTATGCAAAGAAAACTAATGGGTCACTATCTTTAACAATGATTATAATCAATTGTATTTTGAATTTTTCACTTAACATAGACAGAACAAGTTTATGGCAACTGAAAAAGTTTCCACTTTAGTCTCAGTTTTTGAAATTAAATATTTCTCCTGATTACCTTTAGCTTCACCTTTCTTTTTAACAATTGCAGCAATGTCTGGATGATAGCGTTTTAAATGTCGCATTAATTTAAAGGATCCAATACGATGTATTGTGACCCCATGAGTAACTGGGTAGTTAGGTAGACTCTTTGTTCATGATCGAACTGACTGTTTCCCATCAACTGTGTTAACTATTTCATATTGACAAATGAAAAGCATTTTATCATCAGATGTGAGTAAATATTAAAATTACATTGAAGTTTTTCGATTTGGTTTAGTTGACATGATTTTTCTAAGGATATTAAACTTAATCAATATTTAAAGTTATCTATAGAAGTACCGAACCTTTTTTTATTATTGAATAAATAAATATACATAAATCAAATTTTTCTGAAAAAAAGAGAATATAGCTATATATATATATATATTATATATATATATATATATATATATATAAATATATAATATATATATATATATATAAAAATATAAAAAAAATATATATATATATATATGATATAATATATATTATATAATATATATATATATATATATATATATATATATATATATATTAATAATATATATATATACTATA
>JABUQX010031094.1:77500-80000 GCA_015478945.1 Trachelipus rathkii | reverse complement strand
ACCCACTGCACAGGTATCCATCAAACATCAAATCTCTAAAACAGTAAAACTAAGAAATGGAGATCCATAGGGAGCCATCCTACCTCCATTTCTGTTTAACCTCTTTACAGATGATATCCCTACCCCCAAACTCCTAATTCAAAACTAATAACCTACGCAGATGACATAACTATAACCATATCAGCCTCCTCAGTACCCACTGCCACAAATCTCGCTCAGATATACCTAATTCACCTAGAAGCTTGGTTATCTTTCAACAGAATGTCGGCCTCTTCTGAGAAATTATCTATAACCTTGATCACCACAGACAGACAACAATCATCCTTTCACCCACAAGTAACCCCATTATCCCACTAAACAAAACACCTAAAATACTCCGAACAACATTCGACACCCACCTCACCTTCACACTTCGCATTCAAAACATCATAAGTACAGCAAACAAAAACTTAAATGTCCTACGAACTCTATCGCAACACATCTTCAGCAACGAAACACCCACACTATCAACTACATTCAAACAATTCTCAAGAACTACAATTAACTATGGATCAACAGTCAGGTATCTTCTAACCTTATCTACTAATAGAATTAAATTACAAAGAATACAAAATGCCACCCTACGAACAATAACAGTTTGTCCGAAAATCAACCCTATCCAACACCTGCATGAAGAATCTAGATATGATAGGAATACAATTCTACGCCAATACTCTTGACCCTACCCACCCATGCCATGACTACCTACAAGAACAAACTATACATTGTTTAAGATCCCCTCCCTCTTCCGATGACCTCTACTATATGGCGAACACTTTAGGACCATCTACCCTCCCCCAAATAACACATCTCTCTCAAAACACGTTTTATACACACTTTACACAGCAATACCTCGACAACCGCACGCCAAATCACCTCATAAACTCCCGCCCTCCCCCAAAATATTCTCAACTCAAAACACACTCCCACGAAAGATGCAAATTTTTTTCTCTCTCTAGAAAAAGATCCAGGCATCACCCAGATCTCCAGGAATAAAACATAGGTTTCGACCTCAAGATACTCCATCCCCATTCTGTAGTAGATACTTAATAGAAGCTGTAACTGTCGAACACCTCCTGCTAAGGTGCCCCTCACTCGTTCTCTACAGAATACTTTATCAAATCTCTTCCCTAAAAGACTTGTGGCTCCGCCCGGTGGAGGTTGGCGGGTTTTCTGGAAATGACATGGACCCCCCACGGCTTCAAATAAGGAGAGCCCAGGGGTATGAAATATATATATATAATACTATAATATATATATATATAATATAATATAAGTTTCAAGTATTATTTATATATATTAAAATATATATATATATATACTAGATTTTAGATATATATAATTATACTATAATATATATATATATATATATATATATATATATATATATACAAGTATATAAAATTGCACTTTCAGATTTTCATCAAACCTACATGAAATGTTTAAAAAGAGCTGAAAAGAAAGAAAAAAAAAACATTAAAAACTCGACAAATGAGCCTGAAAAAAGTTATGATGTCTTCAAATTTCATATTTACAACAAATAAAACTAATCTTTCCGCCACTTCTTATTTTTTTTATTTTACCACCACTCAAGGGTCTGGATAGAAAAGTGTTCGGTGTCATGCATTTGTATCGTGGGTTCTCATTGATTTTATTAACTTTTTCTAATTAAAAAAAAATATTCTGTTGAAAAAAAGTTTCTAAAGTCCCATTTTAACGTGTTTTGAGCGATTTGTAATTTTTTTTTGGGGGGGAGGGGTGGGGGGTCTCCGGTGGTTTTCCCATTATGATTTTCCTTCATTACAATATATTTCTGATTTATATATAAATATATATATATATATATATATATATATATATATATATACTAAAAAATATATGTATTATATATATTATTATTATATATTATATATATATATATATAATATATATATATTTTATATATATATATATATTATATAGATATATATAACAAAGATGGGCACCGTTAATGAGAAGTTGACGCCGTTAATCCTTAATCGTTGACAAAAAAAATTAACGGCGTTAACTATTAAAGCGTTTATCGGTAAAGAATGTAACGGAAGTTAACGTTAAATCAGTTAACGTAATACCGGTCTTCAAAAATAATAATTAATACTTAATAGTATATTATTGTAAAAATAATAAAATAATAGGATATACCAGCTTACAGTTTTAATACAAATATGTATATTTTTTATAAATTAGAACGCTTATTAAGCCTACTTCTAATATTTTTCACTAGTCACAAAAGAAGCAAGTTCAAGTAACGAACGAAAGGCTTCAAGTTAATGACTCATTGAACGGGCAACAGTCACTATCTTTTTTTTCTCAGCGAACCAATGAGAATACAGCATAAGAAATACATGCTAAAAACATCACTAAACGAGATTATAACTTAAGAATAAACACAGTTTTGAGCCATTGAGAGGAGAGTTTAGGA
>JABUQX010031094.1:57500-70000 GCA_015478945.1 Trachelipus rathkii | reverse complement strand
AAATTAAAAATATACAAAAATATATAATATATCATATATATATATATATATATATATATATATATATATATATATATATATATATGGTCGGTCAGCCCGTCCCGAAGCAACGTGCATGTAACAAAAAAAAACTACTTATATATAGTATATATATATATATATTAATATAATATATATATATATATATATATATATATTAATATATAATATATATAGTATATAATATACTATATATATATATATATATAATATATAATAATTAAGTGATGCAGCAGATGTCATTTTTTTCGCATCCGCGGGTGCGGATGTTTGAAGATTAGTACTATATATATAATATATATATATATATATTATATATATATATATATATATATATATATATATATATATATATATAATATATATATATATATATATATATATATAATATAATATATATATTATAATATTTATTTCGAAAGCTTAAGCCACAATTGATTAATATAATTGTTACCAGGGTCGGGACGGGAACCCAACTCAAATGCACCCCACCAATCTGTTTCCCCAACTCCTCCTATAATGAAAGAGATTTTACAATGATTTATATACTTTTTGCACTAGTATTGAAATCCAAATATAGGAAGGTTGTGCTGAGAAAACATAAATTTTTCTGCTGAGATGTTTCTCTTTTCGATCATATATATTAGCCCAGCATTAATAAATACTCTCTCACTTGGAACACTAGTTGAAGGACAGGCCCAAGTATTTCCTGGCAAGTTTACTTAAGCGTGGGTAAACATTTGCTTAACTTTTCACCACCTGATAGGATCATCACTTGTATCTAGTTCGTTTTTTCTTGGTGATAGTTTTCAATCATTTGCACTACATCTTTTGGTAATGCGTTGTTCGTCATCACTTACTGGACTGTAGAAATTCTTCCAGTGGAATCTGTTATTGATTTACTTGTAGAAGTAGTTGGTTCTGTAGATTTCATTTTTTCCATTAAATGGAGTGGGCGAATTAATAGACATAATCGGTTATGAGTTATTATATTCTTCCAACTGCAGCACACAAAAGCGGAGACGATTTAAAACTTGTTCTAAACATTGTTGTACCAAAAAAAACTTGCCATTAATAACGGGGAATCTAAGTAAGTATAGCAACTAGAAATGAGGTCATTAAATATTCCACAAGAAACCGAAGCGTTTTATAGACTCATAGTATTTATCACATCTTCAATTACCATTATTTACGTCTCATTTTTGCATTTCAAGATGGTTCAAATGTCCTTAGCGTTGAGATTAGGTTACATCCGGAGACAGAAGCTGTAGAGGCGGTGATTTTTTTTGGTAATTTCGTCAAATAGATTTGCTCAAATAGCTTAAATGTTGATGAAGCATTTTCCTTGTTGATGAAATAGTTAAACTTGAATAAATAACAACTGGGTAAAAGCAAGAGGTTTTCTCTAGAGCGATACCATTCTTATCATCATATGACATTACTATTTACAGCGAGTTATTAACGTCTATTGAACAGTAAATAATAGGAATATTCAAGCCGTTTTGAATTGCCTTTAAATTTTCATTTTCATTTCAGATTCATCTTAAGTATAATTTATATAAAATCTATTATCAAATCTCGACTTAATACCGCGCAACAATCCGCAAGGAAACAAAGCAGCATGGATGCGGATGCAGGATCTTTTAATAATGTGCGGAATGCAGGATGTTACCTGCATCACTAATATTAATATATATAAGATATATAATAATATATAATAATATATATATAATTATAAATAATATAATTAATATATATATAATATATAATATATATATATATATATTAAATTATATATATATTATAAATATATATATATATATATACTATATAAAGAACATAACATTACTTCAAATTTTGAATATTAACGATTAGGATAGCAGGGAGGAGTAAGATATGAAATTATATCGTAAAAGATGCAGATTTTAATATTGCCTTACCGCCAAAAGTTTGATGATTAACATGAATAAATTTGCCTCTATGCATTCTGGCTTTCAAAATTATTATTATTATATATTAATGACTACTTGATGTTAGGTTTATAGAAATTAAACCGATTCATAAATAATAGAAAAATATTATCAAGTGGATAACAAAATATTTTCATTTAACTAATTGAGTTTATAAGAATCTAACTGACGTTATCATTTGATGAAGGATTAGATAGAGATTGTATTTTTTTTAATAAAGAAAAAGTCAAGTCCGACCCATTCATAATCCGAAGTCGATGGTATTAGGGTATAAGTAATTTAAGAAACTGATGCGAGAAGAAAGTTTTTGGGGTGTTAAAGTTGTTTTTTTTTCTAAGTCTTTCAATGTTTCCAACGGTAAAGATTCTTTAAAGATCTTGGAAGATTCTTCAAGCGAATGTATTCAAAAAAATACAAAGATCTTTAAAATTGTGCTACAACCAAATCTTGAGTACTTTTGATTTAATTATTATTATTATTGAACAAACCAACAAACACACACACATCTACACACACACCTACACACACCTACACACACACACACCACACGCACACACACACACACACACACACACACCAAACACCACACACACACACACACACACACACACAAAGAAAAAGAGTTAGACTTTATATTAAACAAGTTTTGTCAACCTTGTAAAAAATTATTACTGCGTGCTATTATCTAGCAGTTTTTGATACTAAATTAGCTTTAATTAAACAGTAAAAATTAACGAATATATGCCTTCTTTATTTTTACTCGTCTTTAAGTATGTTCAATAAATTTTACTTCGGTATGTAGGCTTTCTATAAACAGTAGTGATAGGTCTTGAATTTTCAACTATTTTTATTTTTCTAGATACGGTGTTTTGATATTGATTAAATTATAATATATATATATATATAATATATATATATATAATATATATATATATATATTTTTATATATATATAATATAATATAATTAGTGGTTTATATATATATATATATATATATATATATAATATATATATATATATATAGGTGATATTTGGTTTAAAACTACAACTCCATTCTCAAAAACTACAATAGCTAACAGGGAAAAAGGAATACATTGTTGGAATCTGGCAAAATTTTTATTGCGGAAACTGTAAAAAAAAAAAAAAAAAAATCTCAAAAACTAAAACATAAGCTACAGCGAAAAGGAATACGTTTTGGAATCCTTGTAAAAATTTTAGTTAGGAAATGTAAAATAAATAAATAAATAAATAATAAAATAAAATATTGGCTATTTTTTTTTAGGAGCAGGGGGACATAGTATATATATATATATATATATATATATATATATAATAATATATATATTATATATATAATATATATTATATTATTATATATATATATATATTATATTATTTGTAAAGGTATTACACGCAATGTAGGGCGGCTCGAGCCGACGGGGAACGCAGGGGGGATGTTTTCCATACCCCGTAGGGAGGGGCGGAGGAACCCGCGACACCCAAATACCAAAAGCGGGGGTTCCGGAGGACCCTCCCCGGAGGGGGGAAATTAGTCCTTACCCGTAGTTCCCGGAAGGCCGAGAGACCCCCGACTTCCTGCCATCGGTGCGGTTTATCCTTTGGGATATTCTTTAGTTAAAAAAAAAAAAGCAAAATTTATAGAAAGTCTATTTATTGTAACGAGTAACCATAAAAGGTCTCTTCTAAATAGGCTCTCTAATCATATTACTTATAATTATTAACATATTTTTTATTTTTTTATTTTTTTTACATTTTCCTATCAAAATTTTACCAAGGATTCCAAAATGTATTCCGTTTTCGCTGTAGCTATTGTAGTTTTTGAGATTTTTTTTTTTTTGTTTTTTTTTTTTTTTTTTTTTTTTTTTTTTTACATTTTCCGCCATAAAATTGGACCAGCACCAGGATTCCAAAAATTATCCTTTCCCTGTAGCTATTGTAGTTTTGAGATATGAGTTGTAGTTTGTGTGTTGATAAATATCGAGTGGATTTTCACCTATGTTTTGGTGGTATGTGTAGGTGTATTATTGTATATATATATATATATATATACTATATATATATATATATATATATATATATAATATATAATATATATTTATATATATATATAATATATATATATATATATATATATATATATATATATATATATATATATATATATATGGTTACGGAAGAATGTTCCTCGAAAATCAAGATTGTTAAAGATTTTAGCTGGCTTTTCTTAGGTTAGGTTAGGTTAGGTTAAGTTAAGTTAAGCTTAGATTAGGCTATTTTAGGTTTTCCTGAAAATCTCGCAATAGTAGAATTTATAATCGGATCTGCATGAAACACCCTAATTTAGTACGATAAATTTAAACAGATGGGAATCGGTGAAAATCTCTTAAATGAGTAAATGTATTGATTGACATTTAAGAAAAATAGTTAAATTTTTGTTGATGATAAGCTTGTTTGATTGACGCATCCTTACTTCGTCAAAATAATTGCTTTGTCTTTTCATTTTTGCCTCGTTCAAATAATTCTTAACGATAGTTTGATAAGGCTAAGCGATTTATAATTTTAGGGAAATCGACATCTACACCAAACTATTGTGTTCATACTTTGGCTATAGCTATTGATGTTATGATAATTCGAGCTCAAATGGGAATGATGGCTATTGCCATTAAAAATTTACCCGCAGTTAAAGTTAAAGAAACGCCAAAGATATTTTAATTATGTTTAGGATTTTTTTTTTCAGAACGACTCACCAACGAATGGCATATGCTGTCCCTCCAGGCAGTCAAAATGCTGCCATGCAGGTCATCACCAGTTAAAGGTAAGCATATCGACTCAACGAGAGTTCACGTGATTCTCTCCTCCTATAGGAATACAGAGATATGATTCACTTGTGATGGTTTATGTCTGCTTTGCTAGAATTTTGAAACGCCATGCAATAGCCGTCAGCCATTTTTAAATTTACCTATTCATGTTTATATACCTAATATTATATTAATTTATACACTGTGTATGATAAACCACACATTAATTTATATCTGAAAGCAAAGAAAAATGCAAATTTCAATAATGCATACATTTAGTTTGATTATAAATGCTTAATTTTATAGTGCGAATTGTGTAGTATTTGAAACATCGATATTTATACTCATAAAGATTCGTCACCTCTCTTCAGCACTAACCATATAATTTATATACTAATAGAATTTATACTAAGATTATAAATGACCGATTTTGCTCGTAAAAAAAAAAAAAAAAACTTTAATGAACCTTTCTAAATTTTTCTTTGGAAATGAATATTACCTTCGTCGGCGCTGATTCTATATAAAAAGTGTTTTATGGAGCCATATTCCCGGCTTTTACAATCTCCGGATAGAGATAAAACATAATTAACATCATCCCTTCACCTTCTCTCGTTGTTGTTAACGTTTTATTTTCTTCATGATTAAAATTAACGTTTTAATGGCTTGACGTATGGGGAAGAGTGAAAACGAATCAGTGAGTGAATCAGTGTTAGGACGCGTCAAAACATGAATCGACTCGAGAATGAATGACTATTATAAAATAGGTGTTTTCTTCCTTAACTTAATGTAAATTTTGGACAAAGGAATTTGAAATAATAAAGGTGGAGCAAAAAAGATGAAAAATACTACGTCGAGTAAATTGAGCAATTAAATGTAAGATCTCACTTCTGTTCGTGATTTTTCGCTTCGTTAGACACGTTTTTTTCTTGTTTTTTGTTTTGTTTTTATTTGATAAAAGTTCACACCTCATGGGCATAGCCCTATTCTAGGAGGGGAACTTCTCTAGGGAATTTCTACCTAGGATCCGGACTAGGGATCAAACCCGGGCCCTTGCCATGCGACCCTGTCGCTCTACCGATTGAGCCACGGTTTGGTATGGTATGGTTAGGTATGGGGTTCGTTAAATTGTTAATAAAAACAATTTACAGTGCCTCTTACCTTGGCATTATGGTAGAGTGACTGACTCATGTTCTTGAGGACTCGGTTTCGTCCTTTAATCCTATGAAGAAACTTCCTAGAAAGTTCACTACTTCGAATAGGGCAACGTCCGTGAACTGCAAAACTTTTAATAAAGAAAATTAATTTTCTAACGTTATTACGACAGGGAAAATGATCGACAGGTCAAATAGTCGACATTTGAAAAAAAGAAAAAAAAATCTGGTTATTTAATTTCAACCTAACCTAACCTAGTTTCAACCTAACAACCTAACCTAACTTAACCTAACTCAACTTTAACTTAACTTTAACTTAACTTAACTTAACTTAACTTAACTTAACTTAACTTAACTTAATCTAACCTTACCTAACCTAACCCCTGCTGCGAGCTGTACGCTAAATTTTTTTTTTATGTGTCGACCATTTTCCCTGTCGAATATTTTACCTGTCGACCATTCATTTTCCCTGTCAACCATTTTCCCTGTCGACTAATTTTCCTAGCTTAGATTACAAATGTCGACATTTTCCTGTCGAGGGCTGTACGCTAAATTTTATTTTTCCCTGTCGACCATTTTCCCTGTCGAACATTTTCCCTGTCGACCATTTTCCCTGTCGAACATTTTCCCTGTCGAACATTTTCCCTGTCGACCATTTTCCCTGTCGACCAATTTTCTGTAAAATAATTTTTTCCCTGTCAACCATTTGCTAGTATACATTCTTGGTTTCCTTTAGAAAATAAGATATAGACTTCTGGAGTTTATTTCTTTAAGAACTTTACCTTGAAAAGCTGTTAAGAAAAGTTTAGAATTTAAAATTAAGTTATAACTCTCCCATTAGTAACTTTTCTTAATATACAATATATTAAATTCAGGTTACTTTAGGTGAGGCCTGATATTTCAGACATCCACAACCCTTAAAGAACCCCTTTTTAAGGAAACCTTTGAAATTATAACTATAGTAAAATAAAACCTCCTCAGATTTGGCAAAGCAAACCTTAATTACATTGGAACAAGTAATTAAAGACTTAGTCTAATTTTTCTTGATAACTTATTATGAGCGGTAATAAAATAAATCTTAACCATACACACACACGCACACACACACACACACACACACACACACACCACACACACACACAGACACACACACCAGAAAATACAGAAATGTCTTTTATGTGTAAGTTACAAAGAGGTTAATTTCGGCCATACTAATTCTGTGACTTATAATATTTTTTTATTATTGCTTATTTTATCCATGTATTTTCCTGATGCATTTATAAGATACATATTAGTATTCGGTATTTTGTATATAATAGAAGAAACCTAATACTAATGGGAGGTGGGGGGGGCGGTTATTCTTGGTATGTAAGGCTCCTCCTATGAGTAGTATATGAATGCTTTTAAACGCTCTTGTTGACCACCAATTCAGCTGACGTTTTCGCGGCGTCAGTAGAGACGTATTTTAAAACGCTCGTATAGAACGGGCCTAATACTTAAGAAAAAAAACAATAATAAGGTAGAGGGGTGAGGGGTGATTTTTGTACGAAATACTCAAGAGAAACGAGTCAAAAGAAATTATTTTTATTTTTATTTTCATTTCCTTTTTCTTCAATTTTATTTCACTTATTTCTTAATTAAGGCATTTCAAGAAAGTATTTTTAAAGATCCATTTTTAAAACGATATATAAAATATAAACACACACAACACACACTACAAATACACACTCACTAACACACACACACAAACACACCTCACACACACACCACACACACACACACACACACACACACACACACACACACACACACATAAGAAAAATTTCTTTCGTTTCATATTTTTATTCATACATTACACCTCATTAGCTATAATAATAATAATAATAATAATAATAATAATAATAATAAATAATAATAATAATAATAATAATAATATATAATACATGGGGGCTCGGTAGAGGAAGCACGGCGTTTGGCAGGATATCCGCATCAGCATATAAATCCTCGTCTGTCTCAATCGTGAGTGAATAACAAGGCAAAATATTTTTCTTGCATTGTTTTCATATTATGAAATTTAGCCATACAAAATATTTACGTTTAAAAGCACAACCTATTCATCGCTTCTCTGGTCTGGTCTCATTTTCGTTTACGGCAACGCGATAATCGTCTGAACAAAAACCCAAATCACACACACGACCACAACCCCACCTCACAACACACACACACACTTTAATCACACACACACCCTCCCACACACCTACACACTCACACACACACCTACACACACTAACACATACACCACTACACACACAACAGCACATCACACATATATATATATATATATATTACTTATATATATAGTAATTATATATATATATATATATATCATATATATTTATATATATTATATAATATAATTTATGAGTAATATCTATATATAATATATTATATATATATATAATATGCGGTGGGCAAAAGACAGGGGTCTACCCAATTCCACCAAGAATTCCAGAAACAAGGTCAATTTAAAGGCTGACATGCCCCAATACACGGCGTTTGAAAGTGTACAAGTCAAGGGAAGTAGGAAATATAGATAAAGGGAGAGTGTTTCAAACTTTGTCAGTGATGTACGTGTAAGATTGAGCACAGCGGTTAAGTCTGGGGTTAGAGGATTGGAGAGAGAAAGGATGAGACTGTGAAGAAAGAGAGAGTCGCGCAAACTCTTCCTAGAGGATGTGGTATACGAGTGGAGAGTTTTCGGAGAGCCACGTAAATAGTAATAGCGAACTTATATGGAGGGGAGGAGAGAGATGTAACAGTTCGAAGGGCAGAAAAAGAGTGGAGAGGGTTAACGAGGGCGCAGACGAGTCGAGGAAACAAGAGCCTTTATTCAACACCTTTTCAAGGCGATCTGTGTGAGTGGAACCACCACAAATGTGTGAGGCATACTCTATACTGTGGCGAACGATACCCCTCTAAAGAGTAAACAACTGGGTGGTGTGAAGAAATTCTGAAGGCTCCTCAGAACACCGAACCTCACAGAAGTTTGTTTAGAAAGAGAAATAATGTGATTACTTCCAATTATGATCACGAGTAAAAGAAACACCAAGAATATTAAGGACAGAATAAGGTATAGGTTGTGTGTTTTAGATGATTATGTTATAGTTGTGTGGAAGATTGTTTCGAGTAAAAAGATAGAAGAAATGAGTTTTTGAGACATTGAAAACAAACAAGTTTTCTTTGCCACTATTAAAGATTAAAAAAAATCAGAGATCTTGTTCCAAGGCCACCCTTCTAGCATGGGTTAATTGCTGTTAAATGAGACGATTTTCAAAATGAAAGGAATAATGAAGGGGTAGTGTCCTTGGCATAGGAGTGGATAAGTGATAAAGTAATACAGAGAAGGTCATTAATGACAAGTAGAAAAAGAGTTGGGGGGATAGGAGAGAATGTTAAGGAACACCGCTATTATACAGCCGCTATAGAAAGACTGGAAAGGAAATCAGGGAGTAGGCAAAAGAGTGAAGAATAGATATAGAAAGAGAGAGAGAAGTTTAGATGTCAAAGCATTTGTGCCAGACTCTATCGAATGCATTCGATATGTCTAGCGCCATGGCAAGAGATTCACCGAAATGCCGAACGACAGAGAACCAAGAATTAAAAAGAAGAAAAAGAAGGTCGCCATGCAGTAAAACGTTTCTTACGAAAGCCATACTAGCCATTAGATATAAAATTTGAAGTATTGAAGTATTAGATATAAGATTTGAAGTATTGAAGTATTAGATATAAGATTTGAAGTATTGAAGTATTAGATATAAGATTTGAAGTATTGAAGTATTAGATATAAGATTTGAAGTATTGAAGTATTAGATATAAGATTTGAAGTATTGAAGTATTAGATATAAGATTTGAAGTATTGAAGTATTAGATATAAGATTTGAAGTATTGAAGTATTAGATATAAGATTTGAAGTATTGAAGTATTAGATATAAGATTTGAAGTGTTGAAGTATTAGATATAAGATTTGAAGTATTGAAGTATTAGATATAAGATTTGAAATATTGAGATGTTTCCAAATCTTCCTCTTGAGGATAGATTTGAAAACTTTAGAAAGAACGGAGGCTAAAGGAATATAACGATAGCTTGAAAATTGAGAGGGGGTCCCCTTTTTTTTGGCAAGCTAAATGAGAACACGTTTCCAACGAGAAGGGAAGGTCGAAATAGATAGACGGAGACAAAATAGTTTATCAAGGTATGGAGAAATAGCACCGGAATCGTTTAAGATGGAATAGGGACAAAGGTTTGAGCAAAGAGTTCAGATTTAGGGGGAGGTAAAACAGCAGTTGTACAGTTGGAAGATATTAGAGGAGGGGAAAAAAGAAGTAGTACAGTTGGAAGATATTAGAGGAGGGGAAAGAGGAAGAAGCAAAGTTTGATTTCACATTTCTTTATGCAAAATGTTGAAAAGGACGGGAGGAAGAGGAACTAGAAAGATTATTGCATTTTCTAAGGAGAAAAAAGCTTTTAGTGTCATGGAGAATAGATTTAGCGAAATTCCGGGATGAAATATGTTGCTTGAGTTTCTGGGATTTGAAGACGAAGGTGCTTCCTGAAGGCAGCATCCCTGTGGCGAAAAGCACGAGGACAAGCAGAGTTAAACCATAGTTTGTTAGGTTTAATTGAAGGGAAATAGTATGGAATAGTATGCCTCCATGCCAGAGATAATCACCTCGGTAATGAGCTTAGCACACTCTGAAGGACCTCCCAACCCCCACTGAAGCATTAGTCATCCCATGGGAAATCAAAGAAGTACGACTGCAGGTCCGAACAGTCAGAAGCACCGAAGTGCCAAAAATTGTTTCCTCGCCTGCGGAAGACTTGAAGAGATAAAAGATACTGAGATTAGAAGGTGATCGGAGGAACTCAGAAGAGGAAAATGTTCAACAGAATAAGGAGAAAGATTGCAGGTTAAGATAAATGTCTAGAATGTTGGGTTCATCTCAAAGATGATCTGGGATACGAGTAAATAGTTGCACCTACTGCTTTACTGCTTAAGGTCATTTTGGATAGAGAAATGGTAGGCGAGTTCATCATTCTAATTTGAGGAAAGCCATTGGTGGTGGTGAACGTTGAAATCACCGAGAATGATGATTGGAAAAAGGAGAAGAAGAAAGAGAGAATTCTGGATTTGAAATTCTATAATGTCGAACCTCTCAAGAATGACAGCGTTGATTTAGTTCCCAACAGATATACAGAGTAGATGAAATTTAGTAGTAGATTTGAACAGGATAGTTTGAGCCATAAGGTAGAAAATTCGAAAGACTCTAAATCGGAGACACAAGAACAAATATCATCACTGCACACATAAGCACAGCAGCCGACTTTGGAAAAAAAATTGAGGATAGAGAGAGAATAAGAGGGAAAAGAGTATAGTTTCCTGTCATAACTCTCAAACAACCGAGTTTCGGTTAAGGATATTAGATGAGGTTTAGAGGAGGAGAGGTGATGTTCAACAAACTGGAAATTAGAGAAAAGACCACGAAAGTTGCAGAAATTAATGAAGAAAGAAGATTCTGCATCAGAAGAGGCTCACAATTCAGTGACGTCACCAGCAGCTCCACCTTAGACAATCAACTTCCAAGTGGTGATGGGGGAGAGGTGGTTGATGGGGGAGAGACGTTTGATGGGCTATTTTTGGAAGCAGCCCCTCTTGGCTTTCCGAGGATAGTCTTGTGAATGACATTTTCATTTTATTTCTCAAAAGGAAAGTGTTGTTTGTAATAGTGTTTTATGGTGTGTATGAATAAAAGAGAGCCAACTCCAGTGTAAGGAGAATGTTGAGATGAGGGCGAAAGGGGGCGAACCATTGGACACTGGAGTGCGATGGGATATACCCTAACACTCCATATGTGCCCAATGAGGGGCAATCTCATGATTTCGGATGCGCTACGTCGTCCCCTTTAGGACCTTGATATATATATATATATATATATATATATATATATATATATATATATATATATATATATATATATATATATAATATATATATATATATATATATATATATATATATAATCTATATATTATATATATATACTCACAGATAGAGCCATCCAAAGGGAATAACAAAAAATCGAAAGGCTACTCGCCTCATCTGCCCAAGGGAAACTGCTTAACAAGTAATAAGCTAATATCTTGTTACTCTAACCGCCCTTATGAGGACAGTTTGGAAGGAAAAATGGATGTAAAATGGGAAAACAAGGTTGGAAAAGCATGGAAGGGAAAACAAAGAAATGCAGAACAAGATGTTCGAAATAGCGCAAAATCTGTGGGTAAGAGATATATATATAATATATAAATATATTTATATATATATATATTTCGTTATATTTAATATATAAAATATATATAAATATATATATTATATATATATATATATATATATATTATATATATATATATTATATATATATATTTTTCCTTTTCTTTCTTTTCTCACCTTTGACCATCCTGTCTTC
>JABUQX010031094.1:47500-52500 GCA_015478945.1 Trachelipus rathkii | reverse complement strand
AGCGTGCACGTATAGCCTACTAGCAGATGAAACCGCTGATATTTCTGGAAAGGAATAATTATCCATAGGGTTGCGCCAAAAGAGTCCGATGAAGTAAAAGAGGAATTTATTGGCTTGTAGAACTGAAAGCGCTTGACGCAAAAACCGTTTGCGAAAGCCATTGACGATTTTTTCCGACGAAGAACTGGATCCCGAGAAATGCGTGGCTTGGGTTGATGGCTGTTCTACGATTTCTGGCAAGAGAAGGAGTCCAGCAATATTGCGAAAAAGTGATAAAAAAGGCATTGTTTCTTTCATTGCTCTTCAGAACAACAAAATCTAGTAGTAAATGAGTTGAACACAATACCAGAAACCCGCAATACTGTGGGAACTAAAAAGGACATTATATAAATTTTTTCGCGGTCAGTCTTTGACGGAAGAAAATAATGGCCCAAACATCCCAAGCCTATGTCAGAACCAGATGGTCTGAACAACACAAGTCCATCAGAGGGTTTAAGGAGCACTTTGTACGACATGATGCAAGCATAGAAAATACCTTTTCCCATTGAAAGGAAATAACCGCCACAAGAAAAGCGTCTTTTCAGCTGCAATTCAGCGCATGTAAGTCGCCATTCATCGTGGCTATAATATTGATCACGAAGTACTCTGCGATGTTAGAGCCAGTTGTTAAATGCTCTCCAATCCAAGACCTTGGATATCGTCAAAACCTCGAAGCACATTCAACACATTGTGGAAATGGTTAGGAGCCATCTGGAAAGATTGAAGAAAAAATCAACCGATGAAGTGTTAAAAGAAGATAATCAAATCGTCGAGCAACTGGGTTTGATCTGAATATACCACGGATTTTGGTAGGCAGCAGCACCGCAGCACCATCCAGCAACAAATCCCACGAGTTCCTGTAGAAAATCATTAATAACTCCGTATATAACCTCTTTTTTGTAATTACGGTTTTCTACTGAAAATACACCTGATTACATCCTTTCCACATGCTACTCAAAACAATCGATTAGAGTTAAAGGAAAGACACTTCATTTTATAGTTTTTACCAATTTGAAAGGCATAGAAGAAGAGCTAGAACTTTGGTACAAAATTTGGAAGGACAAGATAAACTGAGTGTGAAGAATAAAAGATCTTGTTGTCCTCCCAAGTCTTAAAGGAGACTGGACCTTTCTTTCCGTCGACGAAAACGCTTTTGATTATACTACTCGCCCCAGCCATGCGACCACCCAGTCACAGTAGAACATCTTTCAGTACTCTGCGAAAAAAGATCAAGACTTGGCTGCGAAGTACTATGGAAGACGACAGGTTAAACGGACTGTCTATGATGAGTGTACACAGAAAATTTGTGTTTGACAATTATGATATTTTATTCAAACATTTTAAAGGTAGTTGATAAATTTGCCTTGAACCTAAGGAAATTACTTTTTAAATAAAATCAATTTGGCAACTGCTCTATATTGTGAATTTTCCATCATTGATATTGTATTTGATATTCTATTGTAAAAAAATAAAATACTTTTTTAAAAATATTATCATTTTAATTATCCATACAAATGTTTCTAGTTTTATGTCTTCTTCCTTTTCTATTATAATATATGATATATATATTAATATATATATAGTTATCTATATATATAATAATATATATATATATATATATATATAATATATATATATATATATATATATATAATATATAATAATATATATATATATAATATATATATATATAATAATATATATAAGCTCTATAAAATTTAAGCTGCCCCCCCCTAGTTTGTGAAAGGGCAGAGGGCTGCATTAATATAGGGAAATTTGAAAATTCAAGCGATTTAAAAATTGAAAACCGCAAAAGGCTAATTGCAAAATTGTAATAAAGGAAATTTGTACAGCGTAACATGTAAAATAATCATACACACACACACATGAACACATAGACAAATATACTAATATATAACCACACTCACACACACACATATATTATATAATATATATATATATATATATTATATATATAATATAATATCGTATATATATATCTATATATATAATATATATATATATATATTATATATACTATATATATATTATGACGATAGTGAGTGTGTGTTAAAATAAATGGAGTCGGAAGTGGTTTGTTAATTAATATTAATATCGAGTGGTGTAGGGATGTGTTATGTCTCCTTTGTTATTTAATTTGTATATGGAACGGGTTATAAAGAATTTAGAGCGAGGGTGGCAGGGCTGGTGTTAAGGAAGATGGAGAAATGGAGAGAAATGCCCCACCTATTGTATGTGGATGTTGGTTTTATGTGGCGGAATATTAAGAAGTTTGAGATGATTGTAGAGGGGTTTGGCAAGGTGTGTAAAAGGAGGGGTGTGAAAATAAATGTAGATAAGAATAATGTTATGGTAGTGAGTGAGGAGAATCCGATGTGTGAAATCATGTTAGATGGTGAGCAACTGAACAAGTATCTGAGTTTAAATATTTAGGATATATGTTGGATGAAAGGTCAACAGATGGCTTAGAACGTAGTAGGAAAACTGGGAATAGCAGGAAGGTGCCTGGTGTAATTAAATCCTTGGTGAATGTGAAGGTACTCAGTCTTGAGTGCGCTAGGATTTTGCATGAGGGTATGTTGTTTACCTGTGTTAAATGTAAGTAGTTAAAACTATGGTCCTGAGATAAGAGGTATATATTTTTAAGGTACAAATGTTCAGAAATGGACAATCTTAGGATTCGTGTAGGTTGGAAGAATTGGTAAAATGAGGAATGAACGAATTAGAGAGTTGTGTGGTGTGAAAAAAGGGGTAAATGAGAGAATAAATGAAAGTACGTTGAGATGATTTGGTCATGTGGAAAGGATGGATGATAGTCGGTTGGTTTAAGCGGATGTATATTGGTGAGTGTGCTGGGAATAGAGCGGCTGAGAGACCAAAGAAAAAGTGGATTGAAGTCAGTGAAGAAAAAGTGGATTGATCAGTAAAGAATAACCTGAAGGAGAGATGTGAGTTTGGCAGAGGCGAGAAGAAAGGTGCATAGCAGGAGTGAATGGCGGGGTTTTGTGAGGGGTATGGTTGCTTGCTTTGCCCAAGGGATGAACCCCACATTGACGAGATACAACAGTGAGGGTCAGTCGCAGTCTCGTGAAGCCTCGTTGTGGATTTTTCTGATAGCGTACGAGTTTTTCTCACTGGGGTATAAATGGGAACGGTTAAAAGGGAGGGACTTCTTTTCGACTAAACCGATGCTTCATAGCGAAGTAATCTTTTTAAAGGTTTCCACCGCTCACTGTCATAGCCCCTTAAACGAGGGTGATTATTATAAAATAAAGAATAAAAGAAAACCCATGTACCCATATCCCAAAACCTAACTCAAATGTCTCAGTGATAGCAAGATTGCGGGCCTTAGAGAGGAAGAATTATATTACAGCAGGAGGAACAGATATATGTCCGGGAGTTTCAAGGGCAGAAGGTAGGTGGATGGAAAGAGGGAATAACCACAACAAGCAAACAGAGCATTCCTTGTGCTACGAGGGCGACCCCATGGTGGTGGAAATACGAGGGAAAACTCCCTCAGGACCTGCTGTTGTAGTAATATAGAAAAGAATAGTGCGTCATCGTCACGTCGTCAAGGAGTATGAAAGCAGGGCAATTTTAAGTTAACATTATCCAAGAAAGGGCGGAAACGGGAGCCCTCCAAATGTGAGAACAGTGTTCCCATACAAGGGCGGATAAGACCTTTTTATAATTGAATACCATATATATAATATATAATATATATATATATATATATTATATATATATATAATAATTATAATATATATATGATATATATATAATATATTAATATATATATATATATTATACCGGCGTACACAGAGGGGAAGCTGATGTGCCTGCAGCCCTTCCCCCTTAAATTTTGAAGACCAAAATATTGAAAACAGAAATATCAGCATTCGGAAAAATTCAACCCGCTCGATAGAAGATAGATTCCAAAGAGGAATAGATTGTTGTAGTAGGGTTTTAATATATAATATATATTATATTATATATATATATATATATATATAATATATATATATATATATATATATATATATATATATATAATATAATATATATATATATATATATAATATAATATATATATATATACATATTATATATATAGTATTATATATATATATATATATATATATATATATATATATATATATATATATATATATATATATATATATATTATATATTATATATATATATATATATATATATATATATATATAGAGAGAGAGAGAGAGAGAGAGAGAGAGAGAGAGAGAGAGAGAAGAGAGAGAGAGAGAGAGAGAGAGAGAGAGAGAGAGAGAGAGATTCTTATTGAATCGACGATTTGAAGTTGAATGTGAATTATTTCAAAGAGAAAGTAAAATTAGAATCAAAGATTTTATGCGAAGGAAGAGTTCAGATTTAGAATAAATTAAAAGAGCTGTTGCAATTTCGAAAGAAAAAAGAAGAACCGAATTTTGAATTGACATTTTGAACAAAATTCTAAGCAGAGTGCGAGGAAGAGGAACTCGAAGATCAATTTCCCCTTCTACAAAGAAATTGATTTTTAGTTTCACGATTGCGGGATGAAATATAAATATCACTATAACAAGCAGAGTTAAACCAAGGTTTATTAATTTCATTTTCCTGCAGAAGATGTGAAGGGATAGAAAAGAATACAGAAATAAGGTGATCGGGTCGAGGAACCCCAGAGGTGGATATAACTTAACAATACAAGGAGAGGTATTCGAAGGTAAGAAAATATCTAGTTTGTTTGTTCATTTCCAAGACTATCAGGAATATGGGGACTAGCCCAAACGATCGACAGGGAAAATGGGCGACACGACATCAAAAAAAATTCCTGTACAGCCTGCCGCAGGCGTTAGGATAAGTTAAGTTAGGTTAAGTTAGTTTAAGTTAAGTTTTGTTGAATATTCATTAGGTTTATAGGT
>JABUQX010031094.1:0-40000 GCA_015478945.1 Trachelipus rathkii | reverse complement strand
TATTATTATACTAAGATTTCATATTAGACTGTGCATCGCAGGATTAGTTTCTTCTGTGTCGCAACAACTCTCTCTTAATATATCTCACTCCTTAATGATATTAAGATGAGTCATCATGAGTGACTGAGAAAGTTACTGATTATTCTAGATGAAATCCTGGTGTTTATATAAATTCTATTAATATGAGATAATATCACATATGTACTTGAATTATGATCCTAACTTTATAAGATAGCATCACTTATAAAAAGTATCTAACTAGTTTTCAAATAAATCATTCACAATGGCTATAACAATAAATGATATATTACTTTCTATGCTCTTGGGATTAATAAGTGTATTAGTATGACAACATATAATTAAAAGATAAATATTCTCAACAAAGCTATGAGCTATTTTATTAATAGGCATTAATCGCAGAAAGACAACTCTACACTTGAGGGTTATCTCAATTAGCTCTTACATTTCTAGCTCTATATGAATTATGACGGAGAATATATAATATATATAACACAAAAAGCATATATTAAAAAGGGTTAATACTATTTTATTTATAATATCTCCAATTGATTGCATCTATATCAGTGTGGATCTGATTCATATTATGTACTTATTTATAGTGTGCACTCATGTTTATTTTATTATCTTTGTATTTTCACAAAATATTATATTATTTAACCTTATTATTTTCATGTACAATATCTTGTCTCACATGAATAATATATAATAATTTGATATTGGCTCTATTAATATTATTTTATATTATTTGTGAAACACTTTTCATTATAGTTATTAATTTATTTATGTAATTTGAGGATTATTCAATATCAGTCTAAAAAAATATTTTCAATTAACAGTTATATTATTTATTATTATTATTATTATTATATATATTTTATATATTATATAAATATAGATTATTTATTCATGTTATCCTCAACCAGATTGGTTTCATCATAATTTATTATGTTTGATGGGGGATGGACTCGAGTATTCAAATTTTAAATCTTTATTGATATAATATTATTAGACTTATCTTAAAGAGATTATATGTTTATATACTCTCTCACAGAAAGGATGCTGAAAAAGAATCTTTTTTTATAGAAAACTGTAAGGATTCTCCATCTAAATATACGTGTTCAACACTCTACTTTTTCTCATAATCCTTCAGCGTACATTCGTGGTATGCTGAAGAGACACTTACATTATACTCAAGTGACACTCACGGTATGCTCAAAAAACATTCTTGCTATGTTCGAGTGCAACTCTCGGCATACTCAAGTAACATGTCTTTATGAACATATAGAGATCTAATTGTTATAGTATGCTTTATGAAAAATATTCAAATGAAAGAAATAACAACCTCAGGAACACGAGTATCTCAATAAGCTCAGTAGAGGTTTTGCAAAGGTTATTGTCATATGATGTACCTATACTTATAAATTATTTATAGGTATACTCAATACTTTTTTACCGCTATATAATTATATATATATATATAATAATAGTCACTGCAATCGTAGATTGTTTCTATAATAAAAATCAATCAAGAAATGCAGACGTATTTCTCTATGAAACAAGCTAGGAGTGAACTACTCAATTAGAATTTATAGGAAGGATTTGAAAATAAGTATTAATAACCTAATATATATAAACATAATTGAGTAATAGAAATATGAGAAAGTAGAGGGAGTAGGAGGAACTGCGTTAATGAAGAAGAAGTATCGTATTAATAATTATGCTTCCAATTACTACGAATAATAATATAAAAAAAGCTGTATATCAGTCGTAATAGTGTATATATATATATATATTATATGGTTAGTACATAATATAAAAATATCTCAGTCTAAGGAGTAGGTGAGTTTTCGTTTTAGTGATACATATTTACTTAATCTAGCTCTAACTTTTTCAGCGTGAACACTTGTTTAAATTACATATATTAGATAATCACTCATTATCCCACAGTTGCATATTTTTAAAAGATACTATATAACTATGGTTATTATCTCACATATTTATACATTATTGAGTACATCAAACTGTAAACTTTTTACGGTTAAAGAATCTTATAGGAATGTAATCTATTATTTATTTATAATATTCCCTGAAAGGAGCTCTTGATTTCATTATATGATACTATTATTTAGATAAATGGATGAGAATCAGACTTTTGATAGAAATCATTATATAATAAGTTTTATGCTTATAATAAATTTTTAATATACTATAACGTCCTCACAGATGGTCATTCTTAGATATGTAGTCTTTGCCTAAATATTACTATTTATCTCTAGATTATTATTATTATTATTAAAAAATAGAATTATATAATATAATTAATCTGGACACAATTTATCGGATTATTATATATAATTCATATATTTAGCTTTGCAAGATAGACTGAATGCCCTCATTGTGCTTGCAACTAAAAGATTTATATTCCACAATGTAATCATATTATTATTATTATTTTATTATTATTGTCTCACGCTCAGTGAAGATCACATATCTTGCGTGACATTGTATGGCCAATATTCTTTTTCGTTCGGAATTTGATTTACTACGTTGACTCGCCAAGTCTATATGATATGAGAATCAACTGTTAGGCGTCCAGCTGCATAAGGAATTAGTTCGACTTAATTTGCATATATATAATTTAATTAAGACCCTATGAATATTTTATTATTAATAAGTAAATAGTATAATTTATTTATTTTTATATTTATTTTTTAAAGTCATTATCGTAATCATGAGTTAACTATTTTTTATTATAATAATATTTGTGCTTATGTAACGTATGATAAGTTAATAATATTATTGTCATAGGATGACGACTAATAACTATTATATTTAGAGTATTAAATAATGACTCTCTAGATTGTATAATTAATAATATTTATATATATATAATTATATATGATAAGTCCGAGCGATAGACTAAGTATTAATTTTACTTTATCGAAATAACGTCTTAATAGACTTTAAGTGTAATTATAATATCTGTGTAAAACATGATAAATATCATTTATTTAATAGCGATAATGCATGAGGGAGATAAGCTATCTAGGTAATTTAGTCCGTAATAAATTTACCTATAAGCACATGTGATGGGCAACAAATAAACTTCTGACAGTATATGATATTAACATTAAAATTAATTATATTATATATATTATTTAATATATTGTATAATATATAAATATATATATATATATATATATTATATATAATACTGAATTATTTAATTAATATAAAATATAGGGTGGTGAAAAAAACGGTTTTTTTTTCATAATTTGTTTTTTTTTTGAAAATAAAATACTTAGATTTTTTTTTATAAATATCATAAATAATGTTTTTTTTTTGTTTTTTTGTAAAATTACTCCTACTTATCTATAATCTGAAAAAGATAATGTTTTATTATTAAATTTGGGAAATATATATTTTCCACTGACCCGGCAATTATAAAGAGACGCTTAAATATATATATCATTTTAATTTTATTTAGAATAGCTTATTTCCATATTCAAGAGAATTTTGGAGGGTAACCTCGAGCTCGATGAATAAAAATTGCTTGATGTATTTTACAAAACTAGTATAGCCCGCTCCCAGAAACTCGATTTTATAATAATATTTAAATACTTATTTTATTAAAGAGATATCATATATAATGTATTTTTGCTTGTGTATCAACTATCATTTCTCTATCATATTTTTTATGTGAGTATTAACGTACTTATTTTTAGAATATTAATTAGAAAACAACATCTTAATTTGAGCAAAATAGCTATAAAATATCTAAGTGTTGAAAAAATAAACGGGAATATATTAATATATATACTATTATAATATATATTATATATATATATATATAATAGTAATATATATATTATAATATATATATATTATATATATATAATATATTGATTCAAATAATATTTTAAATATATATAGGTATATATATTATATATATATATATATAATGATAATATAAACAGGTGTTTGAGTACGGTGAGTTCAGTATAGAAGACACCCTAGTTTCTGTAGTAAATAGGTTAGATTAGATTCTTAGTGAGGGGATGAGTATGTTGATATTAGTTATATATAAGTAATATCACTCTTTTCATTATTGAGAGCACAAGAGTACCATTAAGTGAGTACTAATATGTATCTCTAGTTTTCGTGTTAGTCATAAGTGTGATAGTGATTATTAAGTTATTTAACGAAAGTGCAGAGATTTTCGGATTAGATTTTTTGTGTTGTGAGTTGACGAATATGTGAGATGATTGAAGTTCACAGAGTATCTTAGCTGATCTCAATCAGTCGAGATGCTGAATTTAAGGATATGTGGATTCATAGATACATATACGGATCAAATTATGTTTTTCTATATGTTAAAATTATTGGTGTGGTGATCATTAGGTTAGGTAAAGGTAAGTAGGTGATACGAAAGGAGTTGGGTTAAAATTAAGAGTGAGTAATAATGATTTATAGTGAACAATATTATATATAATGAGATATATAGTATATGTATAGAACTCAGCTCGCTAGTTAATAATTACTAGTGTATAATATATGTGAGAATGTGTGAACTCACAAGTTTGGAAATATGGAATTTATAAATTTACTGTGAAACAAATGAAAGGAAGCATATTTTATAGTTAGCAGTGCAAAAGAAGTATGTGGGGTGTGCTAAAGTAGGAAGTAAGAATTATAACAGTGAGTGGTGTAAAAGTGAGAAGAGGTGATGCAAGCGGTTAAAAGTAAAAAAGAAGCGTGGTATAATGTACTAATGTAAAATAAGTTTTCTAAAAATAATAAGTATGCTTGGGAAACTCAAGATTAATAATAAGGAGGAAATAATGGAGTAATTGCTAAAAGATTGAGTACATACGTAAGTGAGAGAAAAGGTAGATATTAGTGTTAAAATAACAGTTATGGTGATAAGTGAGGTGAATGTAAATGGGGACTCAATAACTAAATTAGGGTATAAATAGGGAAGCTCTTATCTGGAGAGGCGCGAAAGAGGTAAGAGATTAGAATATTAATAAGGGGAACTCTGTGACTTTAAATAATGATAATAGTGATTGATTTTATTGTAGTTAATGATGAATAATATAGTGAGTGATAATGGAGTGGATGATGTGGAAGAACTCTCACTTTGAAAAATCTGATAATATTTGGCAAGTAATGTGAGATAGCTGATAATGTGACGTGTGTTAGGTATATATTTGATGGTATACAAGAGATTAGTGATATTTGGGTAGAATGAGGTTATTAGTGCTAAAGAGGAGGAAATAGGGAGTAGATATATAATAGAGGAGAAAGTTGAAGAATGGGTAAATTGCAGGTATAGATGAAATTACTTGGTAAATGATAAAACGGAGGGCCCAAAATGGTGATTGATGGATCTTATGAAGTGTGTAATTAAAGCTGTTATGGTATGGGAGTTATTATAGTTATTTCGAGTGGGAATTTGGCTAGGATAGCATAATTATCAAGTACCCTTATATATAAAGTGTAAAGGATAATAAAGGGATACTGTATAGAAAGATGATCTATAGATGGTAGTTTTAGTTGTCATTGAGTGTTTGTAGGGAAGATATACTCTGCTGGTTATTTTTTGTATCTTCGAAAAGAGAATTGTCATTCGCGAAAATCGCTATTTCAGAAGACTGATATTGTAGTCACGAACAAGGGCGTTGTAGTATAGTTATAAATGTATGGGAATGTGTGGAGTTTCGTAAACAATTCATAATCTTTTTGATAGTATTACTGGATTCGATGTAGAGAAGATTATGATCATGATGAAATAATTATGAGAGAACAAAAATAGGTTGAACATTTAAAAATTATGGTATAGTAATGCCATACTGGAAGTGTTGAATTATAGTCGTAATTAAATTAGTTGTGGAGTGAATATTGTATAAATATCAGTGTGTTTAGTTTGACTATTTTATGCTAGGCTAGTTATAGTGATTAGTGCTTGATCATGACGATATGTAAT
Organism: Trachelipus rathkii; assembly: GCA_015478945.1. Lineage (NCBI taxonomy): Eukaryota > Metazoa > Arthropoda > Malacostraca > Isopoda > Trachelipodidae > Trachelipus > Trachelipus rathkii. The sequence goes on along the minus strand of JABUQX010031094.1, from coordinate 33,993 downwards.
ATACCAAAAGTATGTGATATGTGATGAAGAAGATAGACTAAGGTGTGCAGAGTGTAAGAAATGTAGAGGTGTCTCAAACGTGACTAAAATAGTATGTGAGAGTATAAGTGTATTAGCGGAGTGAAGGTGCCATTTATTATAGTGTGTCTTAGTTGATTAAAACTTCCGCATTGGCTGCGTATATATGTGCCTCACTATATTGCTTAGTTTATGGATGGACTTATTGCAACATGAAATGTTGGTGGTGTGTGCTTTTCACACATAAGAGTATTTAGAGTTTTCCGTGATCACGTGATGCCCTTATTAAATATATGTATTCTTTTGTGTCATATAAGCACGATGAAACCAGATTGGTGCTGAAGGTGAGGTGCACCACAACCTTATATAGACATGATACTAGTATTATTGAACCAACAGTGATTTGAGTTGTGTTATTTGGAGAGAGTGTTACACCTTATCTGTAAAAGAAGTGATAATATAGAGTGATTTAGTTAGCCAAGGCACTTATGAAGAGCCACAATGCCATAATCTCAAAAAACTACAATAGCTACAGGGAAATAGGAGATCAAGCTTATGGTTGTGCTGTAAAGAGAGAAGCGGCTGGTATGAGAAAGATAACTATTTTCGTTAGGATGAAAAGATGTTAAGATACATGAGGTATGTGATATAAGGAACTCACGGTACGTTCACTCACCGACAGGTCGCCGCGGATGCTCGGCGGCTCCTGATGCCGGTATCAGGGTTACTGGATCTCAGAGTGGAGCTCGAGTCAATCTCTGGAAAACACGCCTCGTAGCTGGATGGTGGCGAAAGAGTTATATCCACGCGCGACAGACCCAAATACCTATGTTAGAGCGGATGAGAAATAAATGGCCGAGGCAGACCGGTCCCTCGATGCTCAAGGGTTATAATAGAGTAGGACCGCTTAGGTCTCCGAAGCCGAGAGACGCCAATGGTGCACTCAATGAAGGTGGCCATCGGTGGTCGACTAAGTCGTCTGCCTTGAATGGAAGGGATGTACCTTAATAGTCTAGAGATGTTTAGAATTACTTACATAGAGAGAAGATTGACTCACATGGTTATTGTTATATATTATGTATTAAACGAGTGTTTTTTGAGAATATTATATATTAATAGAATGTCTAGAATAGATTCACAATTGAAAAGATCGTGTTCCATGTAAAGTGGAGCGAAGTCTTTAGTCTAGGCCTAAGCTTAATGAGCTTGTGAAGAAGTAGATTATATTTATAAATAAAATAATATTTGTTTAGACAAAATTCCATCGTACGACTTGTTGATCTAAGAGATGGATAGAATAGTGAGTAAATCGAGGCAAATTAATGAAATATGTTTTGAGCAATGGAATGTTTAGTCTCTCTGAAGTGGATGCTCGACTAGTCGGTTTTTAGCAATGTATAGTGGCGAGTGTGTTAAAACCGACGGGCTGGGAGATTCCGAAAGAAAAAAAGTGGTATTGAGAGTCTCTCAGTGTTAAAAGTAATTTGTTGATAAGAGAGGGATAGAAAATTGTAGTGGGAGTGGTTCTTGCACAAGAGTGGGTAGTGAATAACGAGTGGAGCATAATTAAGAGATGAAAATAGCGAGGTTTAATATTATTCAGGTTTAGATATAGATAGTAATATATTAAAATATATTTATAGATAAATATATATAGCTATACGGTATATGAGCCCACTCATGGTCAAGGGTATGAACCCTTACATTGAATATAATGATTTATATATACTAATAATGTGAGGTCTCACTACGTCCCATGTCCCGTTAGCATAACGTATAAATTATATAATATAGGGTTGATATACTTGACTGCTGAATGAGATCCTTAACTAATTTAATGGTTAACAGATGGTATGTATGGGAGAGGTATATATGGTATAGGCTGGGGCTTCATTTTTCGTAACTTATTTGTAATTAATATTTTCCCCTTCCGAAGGTCTTTCTGATGCTGAATTACGCACTATACTACCAACTACTCTCGTATGTGTCGGATGAGAATAAAAATCATTAAGGAGTATCGATATATATATTATTTACGATATTATCGAAATCTGTAAAGTGTATCAGAAAAGAATAATACTTTAGATATTATATACCTATATAAATATAATATAATAGATTTATAATATTTATAATAATATATATATTATATATATATATATATATATATATATAGATATATAATATATAAATATATTATATATATAAATATATATTATATATATATAACGGATTTTCTCTTATTTATTATTATAGATATTTTTAAAGTTATAATAATATATTAAATATAATAAAATATTAATATATATAATTTTTAATATATAAATAATAGTTTTACAGGTCATGCGAAATTTTGGTCTATATTTATTCCATTAAGTTTAAAGTTAAAATAAAGTTTTAATAAATGCAATCAATATAAATGTATAACCCATATTATTCTTTGAAACTTATACACTTATACCTCTTTGCATATTGTATTTATTTACTTATTATATTTAATAGTCTAAAATACCTCCATAGAAATAAACAATTAAAATAGGCATATATAGAAATAATATTAATATTAAGAGAGAAATTATTGGTTGTAAAGATAATAAAATTTTTACCTCATTAGTAGCAATTATTTTATTACTTGTTAAATTTAACGATGTAATTTATTTCTTATTTTTGATAAGAGGAGTGAGCAGTATATTTTTAATATGTTGTGTAAAAAAGTTTATATTTATTAAAATATAATTATAAATTTTACTGTTCATGTTATATATATTCCCATTACAATATCCAGGGTTCCCGTCGTAGACTGTAAGGCCTGTTAAGAAAGCCACATATACAAATTTACAAAAAAAAAGTTAAAAACAAATGAAAATAAATGACAATGATAATTAGAATTAAATTTGCAATTATATATAAAAGAATTTAAATGTTTAATAACTATATATATTAATATATATTATATATATATATATATGATGATATCATATTAAATATAATTTATATATATATATATATATATAAATTATAGTATATATATATATAATATATAATTTATATTATATTAAGTATTATATATTATATATATATTATTAATATTATATATATATATATAATATATACTATATATATATATATTAATATATATATATATATATATATTATATATACTATAATTATATGATATATATATATTATTAATATTAAATAGAGATATGCTTAAATATAAAATTATTATTTAATAAAATTTTATATATTAAATTTTAGTTTATATACGTATATATATATAATATATATATATATTGTAATCCCATATAAGAGCAGTAGTTCGATTTTATCAGATAAATCCTAGTGTTACTATGTATGGTTCTTTAGACTTGAAAATAGTTATAGGATATTTTTATATTTTTTGTTATACTGTATATTTTGCATGAAAATTTTCAGGACATTTGTATAGTCGGAGGAATTCACATTTATTATTTAGTAAAAACTTCTTGGTTCATTTGATAATTTATGTTCTATCGAACATATAAATGGTAAAAATAAAATATAATTATTTGTAGGTATGAGTGTGAAAATTTTTCAAATTTATTTCTTTATGTAGTTTACTAAGTAAATAATATAATTATAAATATTTTTTAAATAAGATTAAATAGCGTATATTCCCCCTGTTGTACACGCTTTGATAATTTCATGTTGATCAGATTAAAGTAAAAAATACAAAAAATATTAATATGTATTCGACTAATTCCAAGAATTCGACAATGGAAAATTATTGTAGTTATTAATTATCTTCATTAATTTAATTATAAAGCGGATAAAGGATATATGAGTTTATTTATATATATAATTTTATCATACTACCTCTCGTTTGCGTTACTCTCAATAATCCGCTCTCTTGGGATTTGTCACGTTCTCCCGATCACACCAAATATAATTTAATAATAATAAAATAGATTATATAAAAGAATTTAGGTTATATTTATTCTTATAATTAGAGAGAGAGAAAGAGAGGGAAATTGTAGTAAGAAAGGATAGATGAAGTAAGTATGAGATAGAGAAGTAGAGTGAAAAGAAAATAGAGAGAGAGAGATAGTAAGAGAAACAGAGTATATAGTAACAGATATGAAGAGAGAGTAAGAGAGATATAGATAGTAATATTAGATAGAGACTGTTGGAAATATGAAGAGATAGAGAAGAAGATATTATGAACTCAGGCACATGGTCGGAATAGAATATTTAAGAGATATGTAGAAACAGGCAGAGACTCTATCACCAGGCGTTTGGGTGTATTATACTCTAAAAACTATATTCAATTACACTATTGAAAATCACTAATGAGTTTGTTTCGAAATATCACAGTTGATATTATATTTTTTATAATTAAATATGGTAAACAAAAATAAATAATAATATATAAGAATAATCATATTTACCATTATTATAGTATATTTTATAATAATAATCTTCATGATAATTAAATGCATGCGAGCTATACTTAAAAGAAGATAATATATATAATTATTATAATTAATAATTTGATCAATATTATAATAATGTTCTAAATAGTGTCTATTTTATCTTTGCAAAGTTAACGTATTCTGTCTTATCCCGAATATTGTTCTCCGAGAAGTACCAAAAGGCTCAATACAGTACCCAAAAAATGACTTCAAGGTGATCAGAGTCAAGTACGTCAAGAAAAAAGTATTCGTTTCCACCCAGTCTATAATGACGCAATAATTACTCTATACCTCATTCAAGCTTCTCACATTACATAACTCGCCTCTATCAATATCCCACCTCATTCACTCCACCCCACTCTATCTATCGCCATAACACCCTTACCCTTCTTCCTTCTAGCCTCATCCCTCCCTTATCACCCGTCTATCTACTTTTGATATTCTAATCCATCCACCTCCTTTTCATTTGTGAGTCTCCCCCTTCCTATCTCCTTCCTATTTAATCCCCTACCGACTTCTCCTCAAAAATCTCTATTCATTAATATAACCACTCTCTGTTATATATATATATACCTATATAATTATACATATTATATATATATATATAGGCCAATATATTACTATACAGTATATAGTAAGTTGATTGTACTATTTTACTAATAGGCTATATTATATTAGTAGACTATATACTACTATATATCTATATATTATAATATATATATATTAGATATATATATATTATCCATCTTAATAAATTAAAATATATATATATATCATATTATTTAAATTATACTATATTGTCCTCCTCAATTTGTACCACAGCAAATATAAGCTATGCTTCATTCTAACCATCTTTACCGATTAGGTCCTTTGTGAACGCTCCCACCCTTAACATCCCTCTCAATCACTTTCTCCTCTCGAGAATTAAATACAAATACCTTGCAGCGACACAAAATCTCGTCGGTGTTCCTTTAGTTTGCCTATGCTCTGGCGTACGACGAATCTCCTTTGATGAAAGGATGTCGCTCTCCTCACCTTTTTGATAGTATATTCTTCATATATATAGATAAATATAATCTCATTACTCTACCTGTATCTAGTAACTATATAAACCTCACTAAACATTAAAATTACCGCTTATACTACTACTATATATACTATACTACATTATGTCTTACATACCTCACCTTATCATATCTTTCAAATATTATATAATAATCCATAAATATCATTACTTTTTCATATATATGTAGTAATTGATATACTATATATATATATATATACATATATATAACGGTAGTGAGAAATGACACAAAAAGAAAGAGAAATTTGGTAAGACAAGCCAAGGGCACTAAAGAGAAAGTCTATATATTATTATTTATTATTATTTTCTATCAACCCTCCTTCAATTATCTGTTTTTCACACCGCATATAATTACTATATAATCTAATCGCGGTTATTATTACTCAATTATACTAATTATTATATAATTTATATTATTTTATTTTATTTATTATTAATTATTAATATTTTATATATTTATTATTATTTTTATTAATTAAGAGTTCATTATTAACTCTACATCTAATACTTTGTCTAAACTGAAATCAAACAGAGAACAAGGATATAGAAAGGATCCCTGACGGCATTATAGAAGACACGAAATTTTTGTGACAATTATTGTTATTGTTATACCCAAATAAGTTCACTATATTATATATATAATATATATATATATATATATAATTATTTATTATATTACTATTATCAATATTAAATTATATTTTATAGTATCATAATATTACTAATAGTATAGATATATCATATTATAAATACTATATTCAAATAGTACTACTCATTTTACTATACTTATATACTTCTCATATATATTTATATACTCTATTAATTTTACTATATCTTATATATATAATATATACTCTATAATTCATATTACTATATATATATAATTACCCCTATTATATGCCCCCTTACCTAGTGATGTGCGCATTGTGACCAGCTTGTGACTCGTTATTACCTAGACATGTGCAGGATTAAATAAGAATTTTATAATCTGTCTTTAAAATTTTAAATACTATTTATTCTATTTGAAATTACATTCCCTACTCCATAGTGATCTCCTCCCCCCTCCTCATCTTCCTCCTCCTCAACCACTAATATTATACTATATAATATAAACTATATATATATATTACTATTATATTACTTCATATATACCTGTATATAGATATTATTTTATAAATAGCTACCCCTTTACCAAACATATAACCTAACATATATATACATTTCTATCTCAAACTCCTGCACAAATAACACTATCTTAATAGTCCTAGCGCGTAGGTACCTGTTAAGCGCTCCTGAATGCGATATGCGACTACACCACAAGAGTTGGGCGACAAATTTGAGTGTGTAGTTCGGACATTCCCATAACAATCAGGCCAAATGGTTTGCCCTTTTTTGCCATATCACAAGTTGGATAGTCCGGGGCTCTACACGGATTCTCCACATAACGTATACTATTAAAACCACTGTATTACTCAGTATACTACTTTTCCCTTTATATTATCCTGTTTTGGGTAGACAAAATTTTCACAGTGCAGTTCTTAGTCGCATTTGTGTCGGGGCCAGGTAGGCTTAATATCTCATATCTCTCAGTAGCGTACGCCTGTGCGCAGCTTCAGCTCTCCACTACCACTTATTCTTTACTGCTAGGATATCGGCATTAGCCGCATGCCTATGGACCTGGTCGTGACTGCTCGCTTCACCTGTTAGTCCAATTTGTATACTTTTTGCGAATTAGCACTCTCCTATATGATGACGTTTAAGATCCATGAAATTTTTGAGAAGGATTAGACAACACCGCGGCGAGCGGAAGCGAAGAAGTAGTGAGACACGAAGCACAGGCTCATTGGTGCTATCTAGATAGTCGGTAAAAATTATGATTTGCTTGTCTCGCTGAACTGATATCAAAGCATTTACAAGAACCGAGCTCGCAGCCCAGGAGCTATTAGGTCGGTCACTCTCCCCTCCAACACTGTGTCATGTAAGTGAAAGTGTGTTGTCACGAAGTGGAGAGGGAATGAGCTTGGAGAGACAGTCAATAGTCGACGATTTCTGTGTGATGGATCTGTGACATCAGAGCTATGATATCGATTTTGCTGTTCGTGATACTAATTTAATGTTGTAAACACGGCAATAAAGGGACCCTATTGGATATTTTACCTCCTTGGATGATTTAAATTCTGGAAACCGATAAAATCTTTATTAAACTATGTTTGATGGATACGCGGACGCTCTCAGACTCATTCGTATATTATAGGTGGATCGAATTGCGCTTGGTATAGCCAACGAATGATCGATCAAGAGACTGCGTAAATCAGGTGGACTTCGGGTTGCGAAGAAAATGACGATATCCCAGGTCATAAAGTTGTATTGCATTCTCACCGAGACGATACGTGTATGTCCGTGTGCTATAATACAATTTATAGATTCTTCTCTCGAGTAACTAACATGCTATCATTAAGTTCTACTGAAAGAGATGGTGTAGGTAGAGATGGTATCAAATGAAAAGTATGATTGATTTTGTGTTGGTGAAGGAGGAGATACTGAAGTATGCGTTGAATGTCTAAATTTAGTAGGAGGTGAGAGACGCGAAATATCCGTTAATCATTATTTTATTTAATTGAAAACATAAGTATTAGTGGTAGTTTCACTGGATTGGAGACGATAAGCGAAAATAAAAGCAGAAAGTTGGGCGAGAGATTAAGAGTGAAAGAAGTTAAATGAAAGCATGTGTATAATAAAAACGATATAGCTCACGAGAAGCATTTTAGTGTAAAACATCAACTTATAAACACAAAATCGTGAACCTCATGCTCCATGATTGAAACTGACAACACTTTGAAGCAAATTGAAGTGAAAACAACTTGCTCATTATGATGCTACAAGTATAGTTCGTCGCGCGGCGCGTGTTGCGTCCCTACACGTTATAGAGAACCTATAATAACTGCAAAATATCATGTGCGTACTTAATGAATGAAGAAAGGTGTGCTCCACACAAAAAGTATAGAAATAGAGTGGCGTGTGTTAAATTGCATAACAAAAGCCTGATGATGAATTTTATGAAAGAAAGGTTATTAGAATCTGGAGAGGCATCTGTGTTTCCTCGTGCACAAAGTTAAATCAGAGAGAACATACCAGTGCCCATTTAATCGGTAAACATTGTTTATCAATTTCCATGCTTGTCACTCTCACAGATGTTTGAGTAAATGAAGTAGTCAGGTGACGTTCTATTCCAATGCATGTACTCTCACATATTTTCACCAATCTCTCAATTACAATACTCCCCAAATCTCGCCTCTCCTTTTCTCGGTGTACTAGTGGGCAATCTAACCGAACTATTTACACATAAAACCAATCCACAAATCTCTTTTTTTGGGTACTTTACCATCTTTTGGAAAGGTATTTTTAGAGCTAAATCAAGAAATTTCTTTTCACAGTAATTCGCTGACACATAAAACAACTACATTATGCGTGATACCTTTTTAAAAAGCTTAACAAAATGTGATTTATGTTTTATAGACCCCTATAATTCTTAGAGCGCCTTTTATTCCTCCATTCCCTCAAACATATGTCAACGCTGACGCTCCGTGGCTTCTGTGTTTTGGTAGAATATTCTCAGAAATCGTAATAATGCTATATGAACCCTAACTTGACTTATACTTCTTGAGTATGTACAGTTTTATTAATTTTATTTCTTTTGTTTCAGGATGAAATTTGTCGTATAAATAGCCAGCAATAATGGAAGAGGTACAACAAGATAAGATACCACCATCAAAGAGGAAACGGAGCAATAGTGTTGACAACAGTCTCTCTATTTTGCGTCAAAAAAGCAAAATTAACCACTTGTCGTTGAATCAAAATTCTCAAAACGGCTTCTAGAAGCCCTTGCCAAACGAAGTAAGTTCGGAGACATAGATTTTGAATGTTCATATGAATTACTTTTTGTTATAGACGAACTGACAGAAAAAAATGGTCGTTGACATTTATCTCGTTATAAACGGTACACCCACAACAAGGTTCAACTAGCAAGATTGGAAGCCAAATATGAAAAGAGACAAGAAACAATTGACATCATAAATGAACCTTCTACAAGTAACACACAAACACCATTCACAAGATCGTGCGGTGAACGAACATAAAAATACATGTTTTTTTCTGTAACAAAGCAGACTCCAAAGGACATCAATTGTTCACAGTTTTAACCAGTAACACCGGCGCAAAACTATACGAGGCTGTAAATCATAACAATAATGATCAATGGAAAAACAAATTATCAGCGTGTTTAGACCCAAGGGATGCACATTACATTTCCTATCGATGTGTATTACAAGTGTATTACATTTCCACGGTGTGAAGTTAAGTTATGCTAGATAGTGATTGGTGAGCAACTGAAACAAGTGTCCGAGTTTAAATATTTAGGAAATATGTTGGATGAAAAGGGAACGGATGATACAGAGTGTAGTAGGAAAGTTGTGAATAGTAGGAAGGTGGCTGATGCAATTGAATTCTCGTTGGTGGATATAAAGGGACTAAGTCTTGAGCGGCATTAGTTTCGACCCCTCGAGGGTATGACTCTTACCTGGCCTAATGCCATAGTGAGTGAAACTATGTTGGAATAAGAGGTATTTATCTAAGGTGCAATATGTTCAGATGGACAATCTTAGGGGCGATAAAATGAGGAATGTCTGCATTAGGGAGTTGTGTGGTATGAAGAAAGGAATAAATGAGATAATAAACGAGAGTATATTGAGATGGTTTGGTCATGTGGAAAGGATGGATGACAGTCGGTTGGCTTAAGCAGATGATATATAGTGAGTGTGCTGGGATATCGACCGGCTGGGAGACACGAAGAAAAAAGTGTAACTCTGGGTCAGTAAACAGAAATGCCATACTGAGAGGTGATAAAATGTGAAGTTTGGCAGAGGCTGAGAAGAAAGGTTCATAATAGGAAGTGAATGGCGGGCTTTTGGACGGGGAGTATGGTTGTGAGCCTTGCCCAGGGGATTGAACCCTACATTGTAGACGACCTGCCACCAGTGAGGGATCCATCGCATTCCGTAAAACCCTAGTGGGTGGATTTTCTGATCCTGCGACGAGTTTCTCATTAAGGGTATACGGACGGTAAGCGCCTGGCGTTCTTTTCGACTTTGTGTCCATATCTTTTAATAACTTTCTGTTTTCCTCCGTGCAGTCCCATAATCGCACCCTCACACAACTATCTGGCTGACAAGTGACCGTGGACATTGATTGATGATGATAATTCTCTAATGTAGTGCACTTACTACTTACTACCTCATAATTATTTTGAAGAAGCCGCGTCGCTGCGCTCGCACCGCACAACAAGCATTCACATTTGTCCCTCTACTTTCGTCGGCTGGGCTATGCCCTTCGACTTGTGGCAATCGAAACTGATTACCTATTGAACAAAATATAATATTATAATATATATAATATATTACATAATCTTATACTTTCAGAAAATCAAATACATTGTTCTCAATACACTAATCCGGGATGGAATTTAATTGATTAATAAATAATAATAATAATAATAATAATATAATAAATAATATAAAATTAAAATAAAATAATAATTAATTAATAATAATAATAATTTATAAAAACAATAAAAACATACATAATATATAAATTAATTATATTGCACCTAACTTAATTCTCCCAGTCTTTTAGTCTCCGCTCCCCTCTCCTTCACTAATAAATCCCCTTTTCACACCAATAGCTCCTACATAATATTTTTGTGCTTCAGAGCTCTTTATTTATAATTATAAAACACAGCTTTTCATAAAATAATGAATCGTGAACCCAATCCCCTTCCAAGTTCATGCTCACCTCCTCTCCTACTTGCGCAAACCAATTTTTTCTGCAGGGGTTCAGAACCTCGTGAAGTGGTGTAAAAGAATTATTAAATACTTGGCTCTATCAAATTAAATGGTCACGACCTCTTTGTACTGTCTTCACACTCCTTCACTATACAGTACTATAAAAAGCATGTGCAGAAGTAGATCTCTTCACACATAGTCTTCGATAAATATGCTTCCGATAGACTCCATTTGCTTTTTCCCCTGAGCTTCTGCCATCTCCTCATCTTCGTTTATTTTATATTTTTCCTATCCATTCAACGCTCCACTTGAGTTCTTGCGATATCCACAATTTCAGCCGTCTTTTTCTAAATTGGCAAATAATATCGAACAACATAAACCACGTCTTCTTGCACACTATCAGCCCAACGTTAATGGCATCAGGAAATTGACAAAAACACCTCATTTGCGCAACTTTTATTTTCAATGTAATATCATAACATCATTCCTACTCAATCATATTAACCTTCTCTCTTATACTACAGCTCGTCATGCACTACTGTTACTCCTTACTCATATTTCTTTCCACACTTTTCTTACATCAGTATCTTATTGAACTCTCACTATCTCTATCCGTACCTTTTTTGTTGTATGTCTCAGCTCTCGCTGATTGTTCACCTATGACCATTTTCACCAAACTTCGGCAATACAGAACAATCTTTTTTATCTTGCATGTCAATGAACGCTTGGGACACCAAATATACTATAAAATTACTTTCATTTTAATGGTATTTTATACGGTTAATCCAAAAGGTATGTGCCATCTCGCAATAACATGATTTTCTGTCCACCTAATATATAATTTTGAGTATGTCTGGCAAAGAGGGTCCCTACTCCGAACCCATACTCTCGTAATTATGTATAGATATTACTTATTATTAAGCAACGCTGAGCAATCAATTGAACACTCCCAATTGAATACACATACTCCCATCTTTGGATAAACTACATCTTTGAAATCTGGCATATTCATACTATATAGGCCGTCTATTACGCCCCTACTTTCCCACTCGATATTATTATTATCTTTCATCTTTTTCCTTATTTTTATGTCATTATTATTATTATTTTATATCTATATAAGGTATCTACAACTTTTTAAATTGACCACCATATAAGTGTTAACAACGCGGCGATCTCATATACATCGTCTCTCTTTTACAACATACAACTTCAATACAGACTTATACTCACATTAACAGTAGATTCCTCTCCCCTACCTCCCAAATGGTCAATTATTATTATATCCCACACTCTCCCCTCCCATTACCTCACTCCTGCCTTCAAATCTCCCAATATGACAATAAATTTTTATCATTTACTCTCACATACAATAAAACTTTCCCAACACTCACTCATCTCACTCATCCAAAAATCTTTATCTCCTCTCTTTCCTTCACCTACGCCTTACCATTCATTAGGTTGCAATTAATGCGTATATAATATATATATATTACATATATAAAAAACCTCAATTTCCCCCCTCACAACACTTTCTACTTATATACCCATCATTATCTTACTATCAACCTGACTATAACAACTCATTACCTTATCTCTCCCACTACCTCTTATTCCTCATAACTATTCCCAAGCCCCTTCCCTCGACCCTTACACTCTCTCGTTCACCCTGGATATCATACCCCTTGTAGTTTTCCTAAAAATCCATCTCTCCTCTTTCCTTTAGCAGGGAAGAATTATTCTCTAATCCCCAGCACATGTCATACCCTATTATTTTTTACTTCAAACATTATTAACCCCACTTTCCTCACCTCTTTACAAATTAGATTTTAATCTCAAATGGGTAAAATAATCCACTACTTCTAAAATTAAAACTAAACAATTCGGGTATGTTAACCCATATAATGCGTTTATTATTTTATGTAAATTTTGTTATAGTGAAGCTCATACAAGCTTACAGGCTTCTTGCTTAGCGCTTTTATTATATGTGGTTCACCACACGTGAAGAGAAGCATCTTCCCTAAACACTCTATGGGCCAGAAACGAGACCACTCCACCGATACACTCTCTCCACCAGAAAAATTCACCAGGCATGAGTTACATTTTTATCATAATAAATACCTTCTTTAATAAGAATAGCTTCCACGGTAAAGCCCAAGTTTTATACTTCAAACTATTCCTACACCCCTTCCCCCTCCCTCCTGCCGCCTTCTCACTTTCTTCTCTGCTCTTCCATTACTTTAATATACCTAATAATTGTAACATACGTATAAAAATAACTGTTTTATTATTAAATCTCTTGTTAATTATAAATTTTATTTTAAGAGAGAGCGCGGTGAATTATTTTTCTGACTCAGAAAAGTGACGTTTATTCAAATTAAACTCGCGTAAGCTCATTCTCTTCAAATAACATTAGTACAAAAATATGTGTAAAATCATACTAAGAGAGAATCATATTTCACTCAGTTCTGTCATTTACATGCAATAATTTCACACACTCAACAATAATATACGATAATAACAATATAGTAGCAGACTCTTGACGCACTCGAACATGTAGCCGATCAATTTTTATTATAATTAGTGAGTGTATATATTTTAATGTTAATCCTTATTAAAGAGATTAAATTTTTATAAATTTAATATACAAAGTAAAATGTGTTTAGAATCAAAGCACTCGTTACATTGTACTAAAATGAAATTAGTATGTAATCATCCGATATCATCTCTATTATTATGATATTTATCTGACCTCTCTCTCTTATACTACTTTCTTAAAAGTATTATATATAACGATATAATAGATATAGGACGGTATTTAATTATTGCTTGTATAGTCGATGGATTTTTAATAAGAGTATAAACTCAATCAATGTCGAGTTTGTAATTATATGAGTTACAAAAGCGTATATACATATTTGTCTTAGCTCTAATAGAGTAGTATTATGCCGCTAATTTATCATATGTAGTACATTGCTATTTATTTGACGTAATTGTTGCAATATTTAAATTGTGACTACAATTGTTCAATGTCCATTGTTACACTACAATTATCTAATGCCGAATGTAATATAGATAGAGGATACTCTGTATAAGAATGGTATTTGTATGTATCGATTTGATAGTACTAATGGTTTAAGTCATTGTTATTATTTTTTATAAAAGTCATTGAATGGCATGTATTATGTTGCTTCCTTAGTAGATCGATCTAGAATGATAAAATACTAATTAACAACTCAATATTTTGAATGCTCATGCTCTTAATACATGAATATAAAACGATGAATTTTTAGTCCATTATTGTAAATAATATAGTCGTGTCAAATTTAAAATATGCTTACAATTGTTATATTTTGTTGCACAAGATGTAACTCACACTGTAATCTGAGTTTCTAATTATTGTTATTATATTAATATGTGAGTGTATAGAGAGCTATAAAAGTTTACAACTATTAATACATATCATATAAAATTAGCAAATCTATATTTATCAGGAATTTTATTAAAATTTTACTATTATTAAAGAATCTCTGTCAGCCAGCACACCTTCCCTTCCAAGTGTGACTAGTGTAATTGACACGAACGTTTTTACATAGGTTTGCTCAAGAGTAAATCTTTAGTCTTTCAACGACACTACTAATAATCTATTAACTGTTATCTCTCTCTCATCTATGTTAAGTCTAGCTATCAGTAAGAATTGGTCTATCATTTAGATTACTCTCTAAGTTAGTTTTCAATCGTCTATGTAAGATTCTCAATAGCACCTGTAGTACTCATCCTTATTCACATACCGTGATTTCACTAAGATCTCCGATCATTGATATGTAGTCAATATTACATACAATACATCTTCCAACAGATAATAAAGAAATCATACCTGTATAGTGTATAAATTTATCCACAATCGAATCTCACATTATTGTACAGAGTGAACAGCACGTGGTATGTGTAAATCTCTTCTATACAAGTAAAACTTCTCGTCATTCGATGTGTACATTAGTCGCGAACGTATGATTCTATTCATAAATCTTAATTGTATCTAATATATAAGCATTATTTGTAACTTTTATTGTACTTGTCTAATATACTAGCATAAATAACACTCTCATTACTTTCATCATCTTCATATCCATCTCAATATATTACGTCCCTATTTATATTATTATATCTGTTTACAGAGTTTCATTAATATATTATAATTTTTTTTATCATATGCGGTATAGTTAATAGTATTGAGATATTATCATTAATGGTACAATCTTAACTAATTTAAGTTCAATGTAATAATAAATAAAATCACTTAATTTTGTATATATAGATAACTTAGATTAACATTTATATATTTATTTTATTTAGTATAGATATATAAATAATTTCTTAAATTTTACTTCAGAACTTTATTAATCTAATCTAAGAGGGACCAACAAAAAATTAGAATAGAAAAGATTCTCTGTTTTATTACTATAAGTAGTATATTATTAGAGATTATGTTTTTGACTTATTGAGTTTACTATATCTGATAAAAAAATATTGATTAATTATAATTAATAATAAACAAGCTGGGGAGGTGAAAATTGATTTTACTATTTGTGTTTACAACGACAAATTAGTAATATGTATATCAGAATCGGTGTTTATTACAAACATAATGAGCATCTGAACTTCTCCAGAGGAGTCAATACGCTCAGTTAGTATCTCTCTGGTGTGAAAGTAGAAAGAATAAGTGTTCTATTACCAGTAGAGTGATTATGCAGAGTGTGAATAAGCACATCTAACTTATATATTGTAGAGATATGTACCCAACTTATAAATAGTGATATATATATATTATACTTTGTCAACTAATAGCTCTCTCTCTGAGCTCAAATTATATAGATAATCATTTATTTACACAGTAGAATGCAAGCACTGATAATTACCTAGTTTATCTCAAAATCACACCGACGTGATATTTTATACTCGGAGGCAAGTCACTCAAATAAGAGAAGTAGTTTGTTTTGCGAGAGGTTGTTTTGCGTTGGCGTTTCTATGCGTGGGGGACATACGGCGCTCTTTCTAGGCAAAGGAACACGCGGACATTCTGAAAATCTGTAGAGTCATTATCTCACTCAAGTGACTCCTGAATGGTATGTTGAGTGTTTATTTATTAATATGAAATGTAATATATTAGTGAAGTATTTTCTTAGAATTCTCTCAACACTTGATACTTACATTTTTATCGGCATTAGTATGGGTACGTAGACATATATCAATATAGCTCGACCAGAGTAGTTTTTAATCATTAATATTGTTACGTCTCCTATATTCCTCAAAACATGCACAATAGTTTCCAAGTATTTTTTCTTGAATTTTGGTTAATGTAACATTTATATTAATTTGTTGTTTCGAGTTTTATGTCCATATTGTATGATATTAGTAATAATTTTTGTACACAATGTGTAATATTATCAGAGGTCTTTATAAGGTAAAAAGTCAATGTACTTCTGGATCGAATGTAAGAGACTAGAATATAGTGATCAGACATACTCATGTCCAGTCACTATTCTATGACGATTCATATTGAGAAGAGCGGTGCTCTAGGTATATTTTTCCTTGTGTAAAATAAAATCTCTGATGAGTTTCCCCATATAATATTTTTTGACACTAAGGGATGTACAGGGAGATATTTGGTGTTAAACGCAGCTGTGTTAAAAATGTATTTCTATGTATATTTAGGAGGTGTAATAAAGGAGGAGCCAAGAAGGAAGTGGCAAAGAGAATTAAGTAAAGCACGAGTAAAATTCATAGAAAATAACATAAACTATAATAGTATATTATGTCTGAGTATAACATAGTAGTTTTATATGAGATCTATTAAAGGACGTCTTGTGAATGACCTTCATAATATAAAATATAAAAATAATCTACGTTGCTATCACTTAATGATACTCATCTTTGAGGATGTAATATAATAAGAATCAATCAATTATATAATACTCATAATTTTTAGTTGGTCTATTGGTAATTAAATCATTTCCTCTAGTTATCTGGATTATATCAGTAATTCCTTATATGTAATAGAGATATTATTTCGTCATGACTTAACAATTAAAGATATGAGCACCTAAATAAACTCTAAGTAAAATAAAATGTCTAGACTTGCATATAAGCATGAATTTTAGGATACTATATGTCAGTGGATTGATTTATATTGACAATAAGAGTGAGTAGTCTCGAATTACATTTTAAATATATCTACCAAGCACTCCATTCCCCCATATACTTTCTCTTTATAATAGCTTTACATATAACGTCTCGACTCTCAATAGCAATAGAAAATTATGAGAATATTCTCTTAGTCAGATATAAGGGTGCCTAGATTATAATCTAAACAGAGAGTGCTCATCGTTTGTAACTTACATATAAAAAAAAAGAAAAAAATATATCCTCTCTCTCTAAGACACTAAACTTTTCTATCTCGAAAACACGACATTAAAAAGAAAATACCTAAATATGATAAACTTCAGAAGTAAAATTTCAAATAGCGTGCGTAGCAGTTAAAAATAAAAAAACAATATACATAATTAGTCATATTCGAGTGCGAGAGTTATTAATATTGTTAAATACTCCCCTTATCAATATATGAATACCCCCAGCCAATACAATCTAGTAATTCTAGTAGTGGAGAGCTCTACTCTCTCAGAAAATCAGTCTTCTCTCATCTATATAGATACACATCAAGTGTTAATAAACCCATAGCAGATATCACTGTATTATTTTCTCTATATATATATACTAAGTATCACCTCTGATTTGTTAAGTATCTCTTTACGTAGAGAAGTGACACACTTCACAAGGATGAGTCAGCAAATCAGTAGAACCCTTATAGTCAATAATTATTCACTTCACGCTCAATCTCTCAAAATTAAGAGTATTCGTGGCTCGTACGAGTCTCACTATCAGGGAAACCTTAAACTATAGCTAAAACCTAATTCTCTTCTCCAACTCATCACGAAGATTCGTTTATACAGTTTTTGTAGAATGAATAAATCACTTCGCTTCATATATCTCTTCGAGATGTTTTGCGCCCGTCCCTGTCGCACTTTCATGAGACACTTCTGAACGCAATAGCATATCACTCGCACACAATTACCGAATTTGTCATAATACAATTATATATCAAATCCTACACTCCTCACATAAGGATACATATTCTCAAAATCCTCTCCTTATTATCAATAACTCCTCCTCTCGTTACTTCTACTTATATTCTCGCTCTAATTATTTAATAGGCACCATTGAGATGAGCACTACTCATATGACTTCTAGAGCTAGGATGAGAGACACCTAGCTATGCATCTCTCTCATGTAAATATACTATGCTATAGAGTTTAAGAGCAGTATTATCATGTGTTATTTGTACTATAATTTTCTAACAAGTTACTATAATAACATATATACATGCAAGCTGGTAATCCTCGATAAAATAAAATAGATAGGATCAATATTTAATGATGTTCTGATCATCAGATCTACTCTAACATTATAATATACATCATTAATACTAGAGGTATGTAATTTTTTTTCTTATTACTAGTTATATCCTCTCACATTAGATAAATACGTCAATCCTCTTCAAAGTCGAAATCCATCGATTAATTGTACAATTCCGCGTGATTTTCATGTGAGAAATATTTTTACTCTGTTATGTCTTTAGTATTCTTTATAATTTTATAACTTTCTTATTGTTCTATCTTCTCGTATTTCATGTCATTTCAATTTTGTCTGACCAAATTTACATATGATATATTGAGCCTATATATGCAAAGAGTTACATAACTCAGCTCTCACAATACAACATGATTATCCACAGCGTATATGAGAGCTAGATCATAATACCACTGTATATCTATCACCTCTAAATATATATTGCTAAGACTTATCGTTCTTTCTCGTCTGTCTTACGTATCTGTTCGATCTCTCTCCGTTTTATTGTATGATATAACCTGCCGACTCTTTATCGTTGTAGATCGACTCTAACAGCACAACACTAATCAGACTATTTACAATAAAATACTCACCATATTATTTTATAACATATCACTTTATTGTTGTATAATTCCGTAGCTCAATACATTAATAAATTATAGTATAAGTCTCAAACGTATTAGGGCGAAAAGAAGTCTAAAAAAAAAAATTAATTATAAGTATATGAGTTGCGAATACATCATTAACATATAAATAAAATTCGTTTATCTTTTTATTAGTAACATGTTAACCTACCGTTTTTCAGCCCCCGATACAGAAATAAATTATATAAGTTTAAGTGACCTGATACCTAAGATATAATATTTAACATTCTTCATATATCTCGTTAATGGGTAATAGAAACATAGTGCTTCAAAATATATATAAATTTACATGACATCTAAATTGAATAAATAAATATATCTAATTATTATTATTAACCTAAATATAAACAGATAAAATATATTAGATCTTCATCTTCAATTATATTTATACATAAATATACCTTATATGATATATTAATCGTCAGCTTGCAAATAGTAGAAAATAAGACAATAAAGCTGACATATATGTGTAATTGTGATTCAGAATACCATAGTAGAGAGTCTAATTTTAATAGTCGGGAGCTATATGTTTTAATTTTTTAGATGAATCATTATCTATCTATTATCAGACATACTCAACTATATGATAGACTTAAACAGGAAAAAATACCCCACGGAGAATATTATATTCAAAGTTCTGCTAATATGATAGCGATATATATTGGAAAAAATCCTCCTTTTTTAACTTATTTTTATGTGTGCGAGCTCATACTAACAATCATTCCCTCAGATTCACATCTATATGCTTTGTGTAAAAAGCGAGTGTGATATGAGTGTTAGTGTACAATAACCAACAAAATTCTCATAATGTGTTATAATAAATCCCTTCTCAATATTTTGATTTTTTCCATAATTTGTCAACTAGAATATAACGTAATTACAATTTTTAATAAACACAACTATATATATAGTATGTGAAGGTTATTTAAATTAGACCTTAATATTGCAATATAAAAATATGAATATAATGTGAAATTCTTCTAAGATACTTATACAAAGCACCCCTGGGCCTGTCAATAAATCACATAGTATACCACTAAATATAAAATGTTATCATTCCTCGATTAGTCAAAGTTTCAGTATATAGCTATCTATGTTACCTTTGCTATATATATAATATATATTATTCTAGTGAAAGGATAATATGGAATCTCGTTAATTTACAGAGCCTACCTCTCCTAATATATAGAGCATTCTTTATACGATATCATTATTCAGTACTTAACAATAACATTTCAAAATTTAATATTTAAAAGACTTATTGTTGTGTCAAAAAAATATATTGTTATGAATATCTGGAGAAACTTTATAAATAAAAATGTTTATTACTATACAAATTACTATAAAAAACTCAATAATACACAGAAGGATCTTAATAAAGTTGATGTAATAAATATGTTATGATAATATTTATTTAATCTTGTTAGTGTTTTTCAAAAGTTTCTTATCAATGCGACACGTGTTTTTTAAATTTCTTGTCTCGTCCTCGTGTCCTCATTTTTAAAGTTGGGGGGGTGGGAAGTATAAGTTATTAATATTCTATTTTATCTTGTTCCTGGAATGTATTTGAGTCCGGTTTTATTATTGTGCGGTTTCTATATCTTTTGCGACTTTTTTAGTTTTTTTTTTTTGTTTTTTTTTTTTTTTTTACTATTATATATATCGGTATATTATTTTTATTATCTAACTCTATATTCTTTTTTTATTACTTGTTGAGAACTTTTTGGTTTCTAAGCAGCGAAAAAATTATTATTTGCGGTTACTATATCTTTTACGATTTTTTTTTTTTTTCGGTGTTTTTTTCTAACTCAATTTCTTTTTTTACTTGTTGAGAATTTTTTGGGTTTCTATGCAGTGAAAAAATAAAACTTTTCAACAATTTGGGTATATTTTCTTTTTTCTGATACGTTTCGCGCCTTTTTTAAGTTCAACTTTGCTACTTATCCTCAGCAATTTTTAAACTTTGTTTGCTTGAATACTTAACCAATGAGCCCAAGCACTTCTCATGAAAATCATAAACAGAGCAAATAAAAATAATGAATCTTATTATATGATAGTTAGTCAATAATATTAGACAGGGGTTCGATTCCCCGCCGGGGAGGATAAAAATTTTAGTTCATTATTATTAGAACTATTTCACAAGAAGCAATTAGCTAATCTAGCGACACATTCATATGTCTCATTATGCAGTCTCAAAGTGGAGCTAACTTAATGAACCACACAAATGTGCTCGGATTGTGATAAAGCTCTCTGATACTTTTCTGTTTATCGTTGCCAGTATCTTTCTTTCAAGCCCTTTTTCAGCTATACTGATTCTCGTCTTTCTAAAATTTTACATCATCTAAAAAAAAAAAACATACAATAAAGATATCAATAAAGGAATTTACCATTCTTATCAAATTACTGAAATTTAAATTTTAAGTTACTGACTTTGGTGTAAGTAGAATAAAATGCATGTTTCTCTCTCATCCATGATTTTTAGGTACTAGATAGCTATTGATATCCTGCTCATTTACTTCATTCTCTATTCTTACTTCTCTATCTCTTCTCTAAATAAAGAAAATAACCTATGCCATTGAATATGGTAATTTGTTAAGTCTATATGATATTTTATCATCAATATGTGTTAGTTCATTAATATTGTATTAAATAGTGTTGATAAATCGAACCACATAAATAGATATTAAATATATGTGATTTAATTGATTCAGTTAGTGGCTTATCCCGTATTGATTTACAAGAATATAATATCTATCGACTATTTATAAAGTGTAGATTTAATTTAATTTGAATGCTAATTTTTTTATTAATTTTAATATTATATATATATTACTTATATTATATATATTAAAATTTATTATTTAATTTATATATTATATTTAGTATAGTAATTAGTTATTATAGTCATTCTTTTTATGTTATAAACAATAAAGTAGGGTGGCCTCAATAACCTGGCTACTAATTATGCTGACCAAACTTTTAGGCGCATGTATGGTTATTATATATATCTTATATATATATTATAACTCATATATGAACTATATAAGAGGTTCATAAGTCTATCTTTCTATGCATGAATTTGAGAGAGAGAGGAGATGATGAGAGAGAGAGAGAGAGAGAGAGAGACGAGAGAGATAGAAATATACAGTAGGCAGAATATTATTACTTTTTTAAGCTCGCAAATATAAAAGTGATGAGAAATATCTTAAAATTTCATAAACAGTTTGTTAACTCCAGGTCAAAAAAGAAATCCATGCTCAGACAAACCATTGACATACGACTCAAAGAGAGTAGTGTCATCTGTAATCAGCGTCCGATAACTACTCGTTATGTCGACAATGATTCTTGTTATATTTGCAAGTTGGAATAATAGACAGAAAACTGAAACATATTTTGAAATATAATTCAATATATATATTCCTCCGTTCCACATCAACTTCATTTGTGTTTGATAACTATATTTGATTTTTTAATTATTTTCGACAAAAAATTCGTTTGATTTTCTCGAAGTATATATGATTAATCAACTCATAGTACTGAATAAATTTTATATTATTCAGACTAGTGCTTGTAGTATATTTAGTCTCTTCATATTTGTTAAATATACCTCTTTTTATATTTTTTTATAAAGTATGTATCTACTAAAATTTTTAAACAGGGCGCTGTGGGGAATACGATCTTGATCGTTTTCTTCCTAAAGAAATTCAATAATTTATAGAGAAAATCATTTTATGGTATTATTTCTATTATTATTTAGATCACTTTATTATAATACATATATATACTATTTATAAGATAGATATATATATATATATATATATATATTAATATATTATATATATATATATAACTAGATGAAGGTCATAGCAAATTCACTAGAGAAATAAGTGAAAATGACTTTCATATATCAGCAGAGTATGAATCATATATATTTTATTTCTTCTATGTATAAAACAAATTCAAATAAGTCATTATTTAAAATTTTACAAACGAAACTTATAACTTATATAAATATGGTAAAAATATTATTATTTAAAACATAAATAACAAACTAACATAACAACTAACAAAATATATTATAACCAGCTCATAATATAAGCAATTAACAGCTCAATTCACTACATCCCTATGTATTAATTACCCTAATACTTATTTGACTTGACTTCTTTGGTGGGTGTTTTCATAAGTATATTCAGGCAGGTTTTCCTGAGCCGTCTCTAAACCTCCTCTGGTACTCCCAGTGGGGCGCTGAGAATAACTCCTATATAAAAGCAAGTAAAATTAAGAACCCTACTAAGTTTAATTCATATATAAGATATAATCATGGCTAGTGTTGATAAGTCAATCTACTTTCTTTTTAATAACATACTGCCCTCGTTAGTTGTATATCTCAAGTTTGATGCTACGTCTTACTGATAATAATAACATCTCATCGGATTTTCAACATAACCGTAAGTTTTTATCAATTACATGTTTGAACTTGAAAGTAAGCGACGTGTGCATGAAGTGCTTTAATGAACATGTGCCGGTTCTAATGAAACTTTTGCTCTCTATAGAATGAAATGGACCTTTACAGTTTTAACTGTTGGTTTTACAGGAATGTAGACTGTAATTGAATATTACTTTAATTATATTAAGTATAATAGTAGAAAAACACAGGTGTATATGAATCGATTAGTGAACTAGATTCGCAGAAAATAATTCTTGTTAATGAAAAATTTGTACTTGTAAGGATAAGGCCTATTATTTAAATCTTAGGTTATTATATAATATATATATTATATATTATTATATATATATATTATTAACTGTATCTTATTATTCATAGTTATATATATATAAATATGATTCTCTTCTACGAATTTATAATGAGTAATTAATGTTTTTAATGGATCTGTATTAATTATATTAAGCTACAAAGCTATTTCAGGGCCCTGTAGATATTGAAAGATATTATTTAATTATATGTCTAAGTCGTTATAGCTTAGGCATAAACACTACGAGACCTCCTGATGTATGTATTTTATTTTCATTAGAGTTATAACAATTCAGATTATCATAGTGACAGCGAAAACTATATAGTATGATATTAAATCATTTAAAAATGTTAATTATGTCTATTATGTTGTATGACGCATCTGAACTCGTCTGTGAAAAAATGATTAGCCGTCATGATGTATATATGCTCACAAACGGTGCTCACCCCTGCAATGTACCATTATTATTTTGCGTCGTATCTATGTTGAACAGCCGTTTTAATCCTCGGATTTGAGTAAATAAATCACCCAGTACTTATCCTATCGTGGATAATAATCATTGAGTTATGAATTTACTCTATCTCGACGCAAAGAATATGCACGCGTTTCAGTAGTTCATATATCATTATTATTGTTTTATAACTCCTATTGTTCTTCTCATTCCCTCTACATCTCTCTGAATATTATGTTCATCATTAACCAATCACAAGAAGTGTAAATAGATTATGCTTATGTTAATTAAACTCTTATAGTATCGATCGAATATTCGGTAATACATGATAAAATAATGTAGGTTATCGCTCTAGGCTCACATTATATTTTGATAATGACAGTTTATGTGTAGGTGATTTTCCTAAAGTAATGAAAGTCAGCATTATTATTAATTTCACTTACCAATGTGCAACTATTTATCTTTATACTCTTAAGTTTTATAGAGTTCAGTGCAAAATATTTGGTTTCATTTATAAGGTGAGTTTGCATATATAAGTATTATTAATATGGAAATGTTATGAAGGAATGCCTTTATCTTTCATTTATTTATCATCCGGGCTCAAAGGATCACCATAGCTTAGTGTAAAATTTAATGACTGGAGTTATTTAAGTCAAATATATTATGAAAAAAACGCTGTATATGTAGGGAAAATATTATCGGTTTTGTTCTCGTGAATAATTAAATTTATTGATTATATTTACCAACGGAGGTAATGTCAATTGTATATTACATAAATATAAGAAGTAATTTGGAAATTACTCATATAAACAAAAATAGGTACAACTGCAAGTATTATAAGCGATAAGTTTAGTGCATGATAATATGATTAGTAGTATCAAATTTATATTTTTAATACAATCACATTGTAATAGTTAGATACTAAGGATAAAAGTAAATAACCTCAGATATGATATTAATGCAAGGAAGTAGACATGTATAATTGTATTAAAGAATAAAATATAAGATATAAATTCGATAGACAGAGAAGGTATAAATCTTATAAAAATTTATGCACAAATGGTGATTGGGTAGTACTGGATATCTTGAGAAGGAATCTTTATCTGACTCGTAAAATTTATGTGAGATATATCCAATTCCGTTTAACTATATATAATGAAATATAAATGATTATGTTTCTCTATCTGTGTATAATTTAAGTTTAGTATTGGAATGAGAAAAAATGCATATTTTTAAGTAACATAGAGGTAATTGTGCACTAAATAATATATCTATATCTATTTGAATTAGCTTAGAGTCACATGGAGACAATTATTGTTCGATAACAATACTATTATCAACGACGAAAATAATTGCTCTCTTTTCTAGCTCAGAACAAACAGCTAAGAAGTTAAAAATATTTATTGAGCCGAGATTAATTATTATTATTATTAATTATAACCTCGTTAACTGGGTTATGAATGCAACCAATTAAGCATTATGAGATGATGTAAATAACGATAAAATAAGAACTCGACAAAATCATCGCTCACGGTTCGGTATAGGCGCTATAAGGTACATGGACTGATCTAAAGATGAAAAGATGTTGTGACCTCCAGAGGAAGGCAAAAAGACTAAGGGCTACACATAGTATCTCTCATTGCTAAAGATATAAATAACAATTACTAGCTGTTTTATTGAATGTTGAGTGTTGATCTCTTATTTAACTAATAATATTTGCGAGTCTTTCACGCTATAAATTGTTGTGTTGTTCACATTGGCGAGTGGTGACGTGTGCCTGTTAAATATAGAAATCGAGAGAGTGAAATTATCTCTATGAGTCCAAGCCAGTGTCTTCCTCGGCTCATCATTTTAATCAGAACTGTAAAAACGCTTCACACTTATGTGGCAAGATGCATTTCTTCAACTCTTATTCAATACGGTCAGTTATTAGATTTGTAAGATGTAGAATATTGGTATCTCTTCTCCATGAACCCCACCCAGATTAGCGTAAGCAGAAGTATTAAATTTCAATATAGTCATAAATTCTCTAACTACTCATTCTAAATCACCAGCACCACGATATTTATTCCTCTCTGATAGCTTCAATTATACCCAGGAACTTATCAGACCTCAGTTTTATAGCTTAAGATCCATCCAGTGTATTTATTTATATTTTAAAAAACAATATAAATGACGAAGGTAGCCTTATTAGGTATACAGTATTATTCCTTCATGAGCAGGACTGAATTAATATAGTGATAATACTCAGAGTCATTAAATTTTCCTGTTATATATATATATTATATAGTTAAACTGTTTTAATCAGTTAATGACGTTTATCTTCAATGAAACTCATCTTGGTGCGACAGCTGCCCAATTATTCCTTATAGATAATTAGTTAATATATAGAACATGTGTGTTAAAAAATAATTTTCAGGACGTTAATGTACATAAATACAATCTACATCTTTAAATAGTATATGTTTTTATGGTATTTTTTATAGGCTATTCAAAGTGAGACGAAGTCACGTATTAACTAATAGTAATATATAAGGTTAGGCAAAATTACACAAACATAACTAACTTTACAGATATTTTTCTGGACGTTTAAATGGAAGATATCTTCTTACTTACTAAGTGAAAGAATATTATCTTTCCAGCTGTAGATTATCATAAGTATAATTCGTTTAACCAGATCAAAGTCTAAATTACGCACTTTTTAGAAATTAAAAAGTATAACTCATGCTATTAGCCACGGTATACTGTAATGTCCAGAGTCACTTTGTATTTTACAAGTTTAGTTAATAGAGTAGCTTATTGTAATCTATTTGTAATTAGAATAGAGCTGATAATTGATTTCCATTACAGTAATGCATCATTTATAAATTGAATAAAATTCATACTTATTTCCATGTTTAGAGTATTCATTGTAAAGAATCCTATAACACGGAAGAGTTTTTAGTAATACCTAAAGCTTATTTATATTTTATCGACTCAATAATGTGAGTTTATCAGGTAAAATCAACATCTCACCATAAAAATTGTAAACGTGAATCTGCAAAGAATAGTTAATTTAATTAAGTAAATTGTTCATGAACATGAATAGCATTACGAATGTGAGAATATAATAAATATCCCCTTATATATAAATTCTCAACTTTTGTGAATTAAGAGTATCAGTTACATGAAATTATGAACACCATTTTTACTAGGCTAGGTACTCATAATGGAATTATTTGATTAATAAGTATGAGAGTGATCTGTGTATTGAGAGTACCGGATGCAAATCTTTAATAGTTCGATAATACGTAGTTTCATACGGTAGACAGCAGGAACGTGAGGGTAATCTTGAAGAATACGTAAAGATTAGTTAGTAATTTATATGCTTACGACCTCAGTTGTCAGATACTTTCCAGCTTGTCATTTAATACATTATTGAGATATAAGGGGATACATTAGTGATCATAAATCTTCATGCATTATAGTGTGGAAGTCTACCCAATACTTTATCATCACTGTTGAATGATTTATTTCTTATAGTAAGCACTCACTCAAACTCTTTGAAATTGACAGAGCACGCAACGTGCTTTTGTATAATTATTAAAGATGAATGATAAGAAGAAATAAAATACTATTGTTTAAAAAATATAGATAACCTCTCTTATTTTTAGGGAGTAGTATTGCCATTTAAATGGAAGTAGACTTACTGTGGGTCCCGTAGAGTAAGATATAGATATATATTACTTCTGACGTCATTTCGTATATTAATATTCAACACCTCGCCTTCGTCATATTATAAAAAATTGGTAAATGGATCACTTATGAATTATCTTAGTTATTATAAATATTATATAAAAAGGTTATATATAAAGATATAAAAATGGAGTCTAGTTTACTATATATTATACATGCTTAGACTCTTTGGACTTAAATTTTATATATACTATAGAATAATATACATTATTATCATTTCATTTTTAAATTTATTTTAAATATAATTGTTTAATTTATATATAAAAACTTGATTTCTATCTCGACACTGATTCTATGCACTCATTACTGTTAATTATTATGAGGAGTCTATTTTTTTTTATTTTCCTTATTATGTTTTTTAAAACAATGTGTGTGCGTAATGTATTATTGATAATAAATATATATTCAGATAGGTTAAAAATTCATATGTCAATGATTATTATTAATTAAGTTTCTATAATTAATGATATATAAATGTTATTAAAATATAAAATAACATGCTATTAACTACCCTTTTAAAAACCTATTATACTTAATTATATATCATATTAATATATATAACATAATTATTATAATATATATATTATAATTATATATATATAATTTTATATATATATTATATATACTATATAATATATTAATAAATTATATTAATATATTTATATATTATATATATAAAATATCTCTAATATATAAAATGTTTTTATATAAACCTATTACAAAAGATAAAGTTTTTACTTATGAAATGATTACGTGATATATAAAATCTAAGAAAAAGAATATTATTAATTATAGTTCCTATTGAATTTTACAGGATTATAATTGACGTCATGATGTATAGAGGTGTATGTACGAATATTAGCGTAAATTATGTATATTCTTAATTATAAGTAATATACTATTACTCGAACGTATTATACGTATAGCTATAGTTTACCTCAGTAGTTTGTTTGACATCCAATACATTTAAAAAGGTGGAGCTATGGGTGTATGTTAATACATATATATCAAATTGTTTATATTGTTTGAATTTATTTATTTTAAAAATTCTTTAAAAAACATAATGTTGATATTAAATATATATTATTATTATATACATCTGGCTTATAATATACCACTCTTTTTCAAACTTATTGCATGCAGACAAGAAGTGAATGGTAAAAAAGAGTAAGATTTTGTATTAATATGGCCATACCGTGAAATACGCGCCTCAGTATGTACAGTTGAAGGTTAAAGGAAATGAAAAAGTTAATATATAATTACACTTTGATATAACATGAAAGCACAATAATACTAGATTACCGTATACTGGAGGGTATAAATAGTGAGAAAATAGATACGGAAGTATACGTAGTTGTAGCTATATTATAATAATAATATACATATTCACTCTGCTTTACCTTGTCTATAATTCCTTTGAAACTGATAATATTTCTCACTCCCAATATCCATTACTAAAAAAAATTTCATATCTTAAAGTTATACTTACTTCTCAAGCCTCAGATCAAAGATCTTCTAGTGACCCAGAATAAAGAGTTCGGCTATATAATAACTTTGTATAAAAGGTAGACTTATTCGGAGGCTATAGTTTATATACTTTCATCCAGTGATAATATTGAGTAACAATCAAGATGTATTGTGGATGGAAGTGAAGGATATTAGTATATATATATTTATTTATAATATCAATATGTTTACTATACTATTTTTAAGTAAGTGATTTTAAAATAATTTTTTACATATTTCTCTCTATTATCCATAATAAGTAGTAGATCATTAATTATATTATCTAATTCAATATTAATATTTTTATATTATTTCTAAATAATATTTCTTTATTAGAAAAATTTAGGGTTACATATAGTATTTGTATTTAAGATTCAATTCTATTTATTATTACCATTTAAGTAAGTAGTTTCAATTGTTTTCGTAATAAAATTTCTTGGATATTATATGCACCATAGGTGATAATTTATACGGACTCACGGAATATATTATTGATATAATTTTATTTTTATCACCAGTATATCACGTGATTCCTCAGCCTGAGTAAATCCTCAGGTGATATTACTAAATCTAATACATCTATGATGAAATAATAAATTTTACTCATGAAGGGATTTAATTTTACATAAACCCCATATATATACTCACCTCGATCTAATATATGATGGCCTCACGTACCGTGTACCTACTACCACCCTTTTCGATATGAATGAGTAGAGATATAAAATATCTGAAATACATTATGAATTAATATAATAGGTATGTATGGGTATACTTCTCACGTAAAATACCTAGTTTAAATTATCATAGATCTGAGTAGGATGTATATAATAGAGGGTTCACCCCTCGTAGGGTATGTGAGACGCTGATATATATTGACGCTTTACGCCACTTGTGGCGCTCTATATAAAGATTTATAGCTATATACTTAAAAATTCCGGGTTGAGCGACCTCGACCATTTGGAGGGTCAGACAGACCGTAAGGTCTGTTCTGACCGACAGACTTTGTCTGTTTGTCTGTTTGTTATTTTGATTATTATATATTATTATTATTAACTATATTTATTTAATTAATATTATCTTCGATAGAATATTATAGTAAGTTCACTACGTATAATGGGACTCTCAATTTCGAGGTGATGTCTTGTGACTCCAACTACTGGCTCAATACTTCTAGTATTCCAACATTCTGGAGTTCCACAGAACTCCCCTGATGACTAGTACCAACGTGCGCGGTTTATTCTCAGTACTCGAACAATCACGGCTCGAGACTCTTGACTTGCAGTTATACGAATCCACTGAATTTATATACTATCGTATTGAAGAGGTTTTTTTTATAGTTTTTATTTTATATGGATTAATTAATTTTATATTATTATTTATTAATTGTAAATTTACATTATTCTCAGAAATATGAGTTATTTTTAGTGTCTTTCCTGTTCCGGTTTATGGCCTATGGCTCCAAATATTATAGTAAACTTATAAATATTTGGTAGGTAGAGTTGAGTGCTATAACGTATATGGTTAAATTTTGTTCATAAGTCTCCTGTTAGATTAGATGGAACAGAGCCTTCGTCGTATGGAACTGATATTACTCGTACCGTGGGTCCCCCGAAAGTGAACTCCCACCCCATAAAATAAAATCTCATATAGTGTTCGTATATTTTGGTTATGAAATTGGTGATGATAGATGAATATTCATGAGTATTTTTAATTTCTAGTATAAAATACTGTATATTGTAGAATCTTAGTGTGAGTTTGACCTCACGTGAGCACCGTATATGATAGCTGATACCACTGCGGTCCAAGTATTAATAAACTCACAGTACGTATATATATATATATATACATATATATTATATAACATAACTAGTATTTATAGGTTGAGTTTCATTTATAAGAGTTTATGATGATCTGATAGAACTCGATATGATGTGTATTAAAGTCCGTATAGGGTAGTCCTATAGGACCCACATTGAGTGGAGGTTCTATATACTGACTGAAATAAAAAGATGAGCACTCTCAAGAGTGACAAAAAACTCAAGTGAAAGGAGGAAGAATAAGAGGACAAAATATTGAAGTGAGATGAATAAAGAAATGGAAAAGATATAATGAAAAAGGTATCTGATCTACATAAGAGTAGTAGAAGATTGTACATAGCTATGCACCGTGATGTGCTATGGACTTACCTATGGTGCAGGTGTACCGAAGTTATTAAATTAATTATGTATGCTAATGATAACATAATTTTGGTTGCTTTATATATTATTTAATTAGTTATAAGTTTGTACTTAGAGTTCGACTAAAGGGTGTTTGAGACATCCCTCATGAGCAAAGAATTATGGATTAAGCATCAATAAGCTACTTACTAAATCGATGCGGGGGTGTATCGGCCCGCAGGTACGACAGCCAGCCTAAGTGTTAGCCCAATACGGCGAGCGCGAATATCATCGTCAGCGAGCTGTGATGCTAGAGCCTCAGCCGCGATCACCGCCTGGCTACGTCAGATGCGGACTCGCATTTGCGGATCGCGAACACCCTCCCTCGCGTATCGCTATAATGTAACTGAATCTATAACGTAGTAATGACATAACGTGTTATCTGTTTATCTCATACTTAATTTTTTTTCAAAAATATTTATTATTTTTATTATTTTTATTTTTTAAAACTTTTCATGTTCATAACGTAATGATCTATTAATCTATTTATTCAAGTCATATATTATTTTTGTTAGAATAATAATAATAGTTTTTATGATAAATAGCCTAACTTTAACTCAAATGAGTGTATTTATTTTAAAGCCTTTATATATATATATAACATAGAAACAAAATTTGTTTAATCGTATAATATATATTTATTTAGCATTATTAAAATATATTTTACAATTTATATTAAAAGAAACATATTTATAAAACATATAAGGAATAATACACTACAATATACACCACAAAAATTAGACCTGATAGGTTGTACAGAAAACATAAGGTCTTAACATATTGAACATTATTTATATTTTAAAAAAGAATGCTTAACATAATGATTACTAAACATAAAATCCAAATGCAGAGAGTCAAGGAAATAAAAAACACATTATTTTTATTCTTATACCACAGCTATCCAATGTCCATTGCTTGAAACATCCCGGGGAGAAAGTGTGAAGATTCAGACCAGAGTTCCGGTTTCCAATTTCACAGTAACAGAGTTCTATACATGCGAATACGCCTAAAAATTTTCTTTCGTTTCGAAAGACATTTAATATTTCTCTTCATTCATCATTAATAATCAAGATTATATTTTCGTGATCTGCAAATGCTCGTGTATGATTGAGACGTTTCCAGACACACCAAACTGAGATTGAGGCATGCTCAAACTCTTGTCCAATTGAGACCAAACCTTAAAGTTCACTTTCTTAGATTATTGAGATGATAAAGGTCATACAAGCTTGAAAGCATCAGCAGTGAGATACATTATGCATATAATTACTGTTTTCAGCATAATCTATGAGATTCAACACCCGTACCGTTGATCGCTGCATATACGCCGTATTTGGCAAATAAACTCGCTTAAAAAGGACGCGAGGCATGAGATGTGAGGTCTTCATATATCATCTCATAATCCACGCACCGTAACAAAGGTTGACCATTTCACATTGTAAACTTGACCCCTCTAATCCGAATATGAGTAAATTTTAAAGGGGACTTTCCATACGTTTCCCAGACCATATGCATCGTGTTCTACAAATTTCCATATCTGATTACCTCTGAGGTAAGCTCCCATTGACTATGTTAGGTATATTAATGCTCGATAACCTTTGGGTAAAGTTTAAAAATTTTAGTCTCAATTCTCTTGATTGGAAATTTTGCTGTATCGGTCAAAAGAGATTTCTCTATTTCCATAGTTAATGGAAGATTAATTTCACTTATTACGTACATATAAGATATTGGCGCCAGTAATTAAAAGATAGCGTTTTTGGTTGCCGTAGATTGTATGTTATAAATGACTATTTATACATTATAAGAGTAGTTCAAATTACTAGGTTG